>KN886058.1:50182-66975 GCA_000934455.1 Apostichopus parvimensis
GGGGGGGGAATAAAGCAAGAATAACAACAAATTAAGAGGGTAACCTCTAACAAAAAATTAGTGATGGGAATGTTTCGAGGTCGTCAGGATTTTCAACAAGCTAAAAGTTGGCTTTTTTTGCGGTAGATCAGCAGCCTGATAAAACTTATTAAAATTCTCTCTCTTGAGAATATGTGAAATTGCTCAAACTTTGCACAAAGTTTTCAAATGTACTTTCTCATGGTTGAGTTTTATATTCAGGCCCATACATTATTTTCGAAGTAACCCAGGAGGGGGAGGGGGGATGGGGAAAGGGGGGTTGTTATAGTGATTTCACCGGAAGTGATTGTCATGCAAGTAGTAAACGGTGTACACGGCACATTGCTGTTCAAAAGTGACAGGTTCAAAATACCGTCAAGAATAAAATTCAAAGACTTTAAAGAGTTGATTGGATGGAAATGTCCAGTCCTGAGGGTTGGGGGGGTGTCTTTATAATTTGATCAATCGCCATCTGTATTGTCTGATTACTTGGTAGGTTTGTTGAAATAATTGGCAACAAATGTAGAAAAATAGAAGCTCAACTGTTAATAGGGAATATACATGTATAGTACAATAGGTCACATTTTGATTGTGGGGGGGGGGGGGGGGGGAATGGGTAAATTGTTAATCAGGCAATTTACTGGAAATTGAGGTGTATTGTTCTACAAGGACAATAATTAAATTGTTAGCCAAAGGTCAGTTGTTATGTACATGTTGGCAATATCATCCTATACTTATTAATTTTGAATGAAACCCAGACTAAATACAGTGGGCGTTCCCATTAAAGAAGGCAGACTATATGATGTAGATGATGAATCCTGTTACAGTCCACGGGGAATAGTTTAGTGTTAAGATTTTGTGTAACAGCTTAGCCTGGTTTGTTTGTAAGCTTTGAATTTTGTCCCTTATAAAACACTAACTCGGTAATTTCCTGTGTTTAAACAAACAGTGCCACATCTTATAGATATGGTATAGCAATTTCACCGTCTTGCATAGACCTTTGTGATGCGAAACTGGATAAATTATTACCTGGTTCATGGTATTTTTTACCCCTTTGTTTTAGAAAAATGAAAGCTGTGCCAGTTGGTATATATAGTATTTAATTCTCTCTGTAATGTAAAAAGAGTATTTACAAGTATAATGCTGTCTTGAATAGTGTACATTTGGTCCCTATCAAATGTTATTATACAGTCGCTAGTTTTGCATTGGCCGACGGCATGGTGTATATACAGTATAATCATATTTCCTTTAAAAAGGATAATATTTATTGGAAATTCCTCAAGGATATGTCGCAAATTATCATAATTGTTATTACTATTACTTTTTTTTTTGTGTGTGTGAATTTTTTTCTTTCAATTTGTAATATTGAAATTAGACATTAAGTGATAAAAAAAAAGTAAAAAAAAAGTTCAAAAGGTGAAATTTTTTGAAAAAGTGGGATAGTACAGGTTATGGTGTAAGAGGAGGAATATGCTACCTTACATATCCAGATGTGAAATTTGATCAAATTGAAGAAAAAAATATTGTGAGGTTTTAATTGGACGTTTTCAATATAGGATGGATGGCAAAAAGTGATGGTTTGCCAAAGGAAAAGGAAAAAAAAGCAAAAGTAAAAGACGAAAAAGTGGAGAAAAACGTCTGAAGAGGAAAGGCAAGAAGGAGATTAAGCTTAGGGCCTAAATTTCCCGAGGGAAATCACGGTGAGAAAGTTCCTCCGAAGTTGAAACTTGAAAGTTTTTTTTCTTTTCGCACAAAGTACAATATTCTCCTGAACTATTTTGGAATAGGTGATGTGGTAGACGAAAAGACCGTTATCACTTTGTAGCTCCTTATATTTGCTGGAAAAATTGCTAGATAAGAGAGAGAGATAGAGTGACAGACAGGGGTCACGATGTGCAAACCTTGTGGAATTCTTTTGTTGATTCATTTTATTAATTTTTCTAATTTTTGATTCATGCTTTAATTGGTTGTTAATTCATTGTTCCGATCTTACACGTCTTCAATCTATTAATACACTTTGTCATATTACTTTAACTAGTATTCGGAATTGTAATGTTCTCGGGGAACCGATCATCATGCACCAAGATCTCTCTATGATAAAGTTCTTTAAAGTTTGGGTTTTTTGTCTCCTTTGAACCATTGAAGCTTTATTTTCCGTCAAGTGTGTTAAAGTTAAAAGCTGAAGGTTGTTTGAGGCCAAGGCTCCCCCTCACATGACTCTACAACTTAACCCCTGGTCATTGGTAACTAGTCACACCCACACACTTAAGTGTGCACAATTCAAACAATCCATCCTGGGGGACTTTCCATAGGGTGCAGCCACAAACCGGCACATGCAACTATATTTACCAAGTTTACCTTGTAAGCCCCCATTTATAATCTGGGTAAAGAGAGGCAATGGAGATTAAATCGCCTTGCCCAAGGATACAATGTAAAGATCTGGCCAGGACTTGAGCCTGCAAACCCTTAGACCGCCAGTCCACTGCCTTAACCACTTGATCACAACGGATCTGGCCAGGACTCGAACCTGCAAACCTTAGATCACAAGACACAGCCTAATAACCACTTGATCACAATGTAATGATCTGGTTAGGACTCAAACCTTCAGACCTTAGATCAAAAGTCTGCTGCCTTAACCACTTGATCACAATGTAATGATCTGGCCAGGACTTGAACCTGCAGACTTTAGATCACAAGTCACAGCCTAATAACCCCTTGATCACAATGTAATGATCTGGCCAGGACTCAAACCTGCAAACCTTAGATCACAAGTCCACAGCCTTAACCACTTGATCACAACGTAATGATCTAGCCAGGACTCGAACCTGCAGACCTTAGATCACAAGTCCACAGCCTAATAACCACTTGAAGATAAGGCTAGCTCTGTTTGCGTCCAGACGTAGTTATTTGTCACTCTCAAGTCACTTCCAAACAAGGAGAATAAGTGCACATGGAAACTGGGAAATAAAAAAGAAAGAAGAAAAAGCATTGCAAGTAAGGAAGGCCAAAAATGTCACAATTTTTCCTGTTCACAATTGTTCCTGTTCACAATACATGACGATCATTCTACCATTCTTGATTAACCCCTCCAGGGTATGTATCGGAGGAAGTCAGAACTTTCTATATTTATAAATCAACCACATATCAACAGTTTTTGTAAATGTCATTGTCTTTGGAATCAGTTTAAATATTAATTAAAACAAATACTTTTGGGAAGGCAAAGAGTTCCACAGAAAGTTCATGAGAGCATCACTTTTACATGTCCGTACATAATGAAATGACATTAGAGAAATTGCGTCGTTGCGTGACAAAAGTATGGTCGTTAAAGATTAGTCCCCAGTGGGCAGATCTTACACGTCTTTTAATTTGTGGATTGTTCCAGATCGTTCCCAGGAGGGTTTTGGGTGTTCCACGTTTTCCATTTAAAGTTACTATTTCCATCTCGTTTTGCTGCATTCTCATCTTCAACCATGTTTTCTAACATATCTATCTATCTATTTATACATGTATCGAATATAGTTTGGGATTGTAACTGTGTGGCAAGCACACACAAGTTTCAGGTGCCCTTAGGATATATGCATCTCTATGGTAGGCTACGTTTTTTGTTGTTTTTATACATCAGACTGCCATATATAGACCTTTAAGAAGGGATCTCTTTTGTTCTTTTTTTTTCCGGGTTCTATTTTTGGCTGATTTTAAATGACTGTAAAATGGCTCGTGATGGCCAAAGCACTTTGCGAACTCTCGGTAAATTCTGACATGAGTCGATGTCACGAATGAAGAAGTTGTCGTGACTTCACCAAGATTTGAGTTCATCGATAAAAAAGTGATCAAATTCCCCCATTTAACTTTTGGTTTTTTTTTGCTCAAAAGTCATACGTGCGAATAAGATGGCTAATTGTCAAGCTGCACAGAACGGCTTTGGTTTAAAGTACTTTCTTGTGCCGATTTTGGTAAAATTTTCGATACTTTTCCGTGCTGAAATCCCTCATAAAATACTGCTATTTGTTAAGTTGACAAAGAATCTAGGTTCAATTCATGCAATGAAGAAGTGACGTCTTTTCTGTATCTTTTTTTAGTTGTAATTTTCCATTTGTGAACACCTGCAAGTAAATATATCCTCTGTACAGAAATATCTGTGTGATCACAAAAGTTTGCACAAACAGACAGATTGATGAAGAGTTTTGCAACTTAATGTTCAACTGGGTAAAAAAAATGAAAAAATCAAGTAAGGGTATGTATCTTATTTGAAGCTGATCATTTGCCATTGCCAGTTTGAGGTAAACTCTTTGTAAAAATTTTGTAAAAACTACAGGTGGCCAAACTGCAAACTGTTGCATTTTGGTCAATGACAAAAAAAAAAGCTGCTTGAAATAAACATCAAACAAAACAAGGTGGAGAGATAAAAGGAATGAAAGGAATGTTTTTTTAGAAAGTTACGGAAGTTTAAGGTGTATGAAAACAATTTGTTTGACAAGATTGGAAAATTTGGTCAAAGTTTTTGCAAACGGGTGATCAACTCATGGTGTCACTATGACACTGTAGATGATTCAATGTTGATGCTACTAAAACTCGTGGTAACAGTCTGTCTAATTTCGTGGGCGTGCCGTGACAGCGCCCTCTGTAGAGTTTCTTCGCGACTGGAGAACCCCGTTAGAATTCTTGAGGTTGGCATGACTTAAACTGACCTTTGACTTAGAGAGAACAGTGCCCTGAGAGGCCATCGTATCACTCGAGACAATGTGCGACCAATGGTGCTGGATTTGTGAGGGGACCGGTTATCAACTCAATCGCTGATTAAATGTTCAGCTCCTAGTGTTGACATACAGCAACACACGCATCATGTGGGGCATCAATTGATAATACCCAAAAAGCCACAAAACGTGATTGAGGCAAATATTGAACCTAACAAAACTTGCCAAATTGCATCAAGGTTTGGAATTATTCATGCTCTCTCAGATTTCTACCCCCAATCTACAGTGGGGTCCAGCTTGCAAAGACATTTCTTAAGACGTATATGACATCTTTACATGTCATAAAATCGGGTGATTAAAAAAAAAATCAGAACCTTTCTTTCTCAATATAACAAATTTGTAGTTTGTTGATCAAAATGGCCATTAAGTCTCTGACCGTCATGATTTGGTTGTAAAAGAGAAAAGACTGGCCAAAAAAGAGTCATGAATTTTGTGTAAGTTTTTGCAAGTTTATCATGTTTCGTGGGGTGAAAGAGGTGATTGATCGACCAAAAACATGGAAGGGTTCGATGTCATGAGAGTTCCAGACGATTTGGTTTATGCACAGCAGAGTAACCTTCTGGGAATCGTACTGTTGGTCCCTGTGTGTACTCAGGACAGTTTTCGCAGTAACCAAGGAAACGAAACTGGAATTGAGATAATTATCGTTAAAAGGATAAATTTACAGACAGTGTAATTTCTTTGTCCTCATTTTGACTGTTAATTTTTTGAGGAATGACCCTTTAAACAAGTTATGGTTCATCAATTAAAGTGACTGAACTGTTTAGTGTAATACACATGCAAGTAAGGTCAGTTCCTTAGATGTGACACAAAACTCATTGGGATAACATAAAAGACCTTCCATGGGCTCAAGTGAAAGTTGTATTGCACCTGAGGTACTGATCTAATGGTCTGTGTGTTAGACTTCAGTGTCCAGTCACTTTAGTAACTAATGAATGTGAACTGTTTTAAAGGGTTATTTCTCAAAACTTCAATGTGATTTAGAAGTGCAACCTAAACTGCCGACAGAATTGGTGTTTAACTTTCTACAACATACAGTAGCAATATCAATAAAGTTAAAAGTTGAAGGTTCATAATCTTGTTTGAAGCCAAGGGCACCCCTCACACGACTTTACAACTTAACCCCTGGTCATTGGTAACTTGTCACACTCACACACCAAAGTGTGCACAATTCGATCAATCCATCCTGGGGCACAACAGTGCGCCATATCTACATGACTCCTGGGGTACTTCCCAAGGGGTGCAGCCAAAAACCAGCATAGCACGCAACAATATCGTATTACAAGTCACCCTCGCAAGTCCCTATTTATACACCTGGGTGAAGAGAGGCAATGGAGATAAAGTGCCTTGCCCAAGGACACAACATAATGATTTGGCCAGGACTCGAACCTGCAAACCTTAGGTCACAAGTCCACTGCCTTAACCACTTGACCACAATGCTCTTATATGCCATTTGTTTACAAATTACATTTTAAGTTTGTCATTGGGCAAATGTTGTGGAATGTCATCCAGGGGTTCTCAGAAATTAAATGGGTTGAGTAATTAGTATTGGTAAAACAATACCTTAACATTAAGTCCTCATTGAGGTGTGACCTCATCATCTATTTGACCTTAAAGGAACATTCCATAGATTAGTTTTTTCTTAGCGTTACGGACTCTGACAATTTTTCTCTCTTCTTTTACTAAAATTTCCAAATGAAGACTAAAATTATGTCTATAGTGATCCTGTTATAGAATCTTTAGGACAAAAAGGTTGGTAGGTTTAAATTCATCAATGAGCGACCATGAAGCCACAGCACTTAATGGCTGTACTGATAGGTTTATCCAAATATACAGCCTATCGCTGGTCTTGGCCATAAAATTATTTTACTATTTAAAAGCATAAACAAACCGAGCGATCATCATTAACCTACGAGATAGAAATATGCGTATGATGACCAATTAGCCCATCCAAACAGCTAAGAACAAAGAAAAAAAAAGGCCTTTCCTTTGAAAGATATCGTGGCTTTCTGTTCTTCTCTTTTGTGTGCAAGACTTCATTAGATATGAGCAAATTGTGAAAATGACCACAGCTATTTCAAAGTGACCATAAACCTGACACTAAACTTGCTGTATAATTATGCTATGTCAATGATCACAAACTATCAAAAGTGTTCAAACACACTGTTACGAATTTCTTGAGAGTTTTGCAAGGTCTGCTTGGATGGTAGTATTTATAATTTTTATTCCAATGATGGTGCTAACAAGTTTCCACGGTGATACTATATTTAATCTTCACTGCATTCGGCTATTTAATAGCAGATTGACATTATATGTTCTACTGTGTACAGGTATAGCTCATCTACTTTAAACCCATCACCAGACCTGTACGTGGAAAAAGGATACACAATAAGACAGATGTCTTCCCACAACACTCTAATACAGTATTTAACAGACCAGGCGCGTAGCCAGGAATTTGCCAAGGGAGGGGCGAAACTGTAGATTCGGCATTGCAACTATCTAAGCGGAGCGCCACCATGGTTGGCGCGAAGCGTACAAGAAAATTTTGGCTGAAAATACCTCCCAGATCGCTGGAAATGGCACTTCCCAGGCCTTGTAAGTTGCATCTTAGCATTTTCTCTTTTGAAAATACTAGCGATATCATAAAAACATAAAAAAAAAAAAATATGCTCAAGGGGGGGCGGCTGCCCCCTTCGCCCCCCCCCTTGGCTACGCACCTGTAACAGACATACTGTAACTACTGTATGTTCTTCTGTAAAGGTACAGAACCTGCAGTTGCACATCAAATTTAATGCCATCATCATCACCAGCACCCCATCACCTGCATCACCCCATCACCTGCACGGGGAAAAGGGGAAAACAAACACAGTACAGTAAAGACATAAAATAACAGGAGGGGGTCATATATTGACATAATTTAATACTTTTCAGGGAACTACCAGTTTTGTGTATCTGTGTCGAGATACGTTCGTCATTGTGTGGCAGATACATATGACTGTCATTTTTGTGGCAAATAATTTAACATGAAGGGCTCTTTAAATCTATTTCTTTTTCTTATTATTTAAAACGGAAATTCTTTGAAAATTCATCAAAAATGACCATTTGTTTTCATAGATGCATTCTTCATTTATGTTGTTCTACCCTTTCAAAAATACTTCCGTGTGATTGCACGTCCGTCACCGGTGGAAGTGAAAGAATTAAACATTGAAAACCGGATGGTACCTTTGAAGGAAATCCGTTTCCCATCCTTTTCAGCCTCAAATTTAAAAGTAAAACACTGGAAAGAGTTGATAATTTTACTAAATAATGCATATTCTAAGGAAAACTTTAGGAATTGGTCTCTTTGTATTTATAGACAAATGGAATTATTTGGGGAAAAAAAAATTGTTGAATATTTTTAATTTTCTCAGCAAAACTCTCACTTTTGGAGTAATATTTTGTCCCAAATATCTGTGCACAGTAATATACGATATGTATACATGTACACAAAAGCATCCAGTAAAAAGGTGTCCACAGTTCATGCATGTTTAACAGCCGTGTGGCAAATGTCTGAAAGCACATTTTCAAAATACATTACGAAATACATCTGTGGATAGTATCAAATGAATGGCCCTTTGCTAAAGGTGGGGGGTCCGGAAAAGGGTCCCTTAATTTGAATAAGCTTGTTAAGACTTGAAAACTTTCCTTAAAGGCAAACTCGGAAAAACATGTGGCAATTATCGCCGACTTAGATCCAGATGACACCGTACCTGAAAGGGTTTTGTATAACACATCGTTTACGAAATTACTATATCGGGCTGGTATGTGCCACCTAATAATATAATTATGTAGGTTAAGCAGTTTTCAAGAGGGGAGTCGCGTCCTTTTGTCGTTAACGAGATACCTGTCGCAGTTTTGTCTAGGAGCTCGACGGACGCATGCAACTCGTGGGACTCGCGCTATATGCGATGGTAATCAAAGAACTCAATCCGTTGAGCGTTTTCGACATAACCTTTGACGAACCTTCGGTGTTTTATCCTAGATTGTACTAACCGAGCCAGAAAGGGGGGGGGGAGAATGTGAAAGGTCAAAGGTCAAAGCTTAAACTGGGATTGCTGGGACAATGGGCAATTATCATGTGATTAGATTCTTAGATCGTTTAAAATAGAAAAAAATTGCAACCTTTCCAAGGTAATATTTCCAGTGATGCAAAGAAACGAAGTAAATCAAACCCAGTGCAGTGAATTTTGATGCGTTACAGTGGCGTAACATTTTTTAGAGCAAATCTATAGGCTTTCGTAAGGTAACATCCACCACAATAGAGACACCAAATGTATTGTTAGTTTATTGGCTGTAGTGTGATGTGACTTTTTCAAATGAATGTGGATAATGTTGATCCCAAAGAAGGGATTTCAGGGTTTCGATGAAGGGCGGTAAAAGGGGGGCATTGATCCCCCCGTTCTCAGATGGAAGGGGAAAAATACCCCTCCTTTACATTTGTCAGGATTATTTTTTCTGTTTAAACCACAGTTAAGTAAATAAGTCTGTGCCGATATGCAGTATACCGGAAAGCATAGATCTATAACCAATGAAAACCATTTTCACAAAGCAATGTAGGCTATGAGTCCCTCCTTTTGTCACCGCCATACATCAGGGTCTTTTAAAACCTGTTACACTTTTATTTTTTGCTGCCCCACGTTCTTCCATATATCCAGAATGTTATCAAAATTGACCACATTAAGTCGTGACCCCTCAATTGCGATTCTCATTAAATGCCTCAAAATTTCCCGCTCATCTCCGGGCGTGCGTGATCTCCTTCTCAACCTCACTGCCTCCACTATTATTCTCATCACCTTGTTTTTCAGTGTCGGTTCTCCAAATTTTTGTAAGGTGGCACCGGGTTTAAAACTTGTATTTTCTCATGTCCGCCGTGCTTTAGTTTGTGTAGTTGTTATCCACTAAAAGCTACTGTACAGTAGAGTGTTCTGTCCAGTCATACCCTCAATACCGAATTTCTGTGCGCTGAATTTTTTCGAGGAAGATAAATTATAGACCACATAAAATGTTCCCTCCTAGATTGGAAATGAGTCACGTCAGATATGAAAGGATATTTTTGACCCCCTACACACATAAACTTGTCTAAATGATTACAAAATGGGATTAAGACATTCCAATTTATGTGAAATGATTTGAAACTGACCACAGTTACAGTATAGAAGATATCACAAGGGTTTTTTCTCTTTCTTTCCTTTTTTTTGTGTTTTTTGGCTATTTCACCCCAAATTTGTGCAGGCAGCGTTCTCATTTTTGTGGGGGGGCATCTCAAAGAAATGATTAAATTGTGATGGCCTAATTTCGACTGTCCGAGCTTCTGTAGATTAAGATGTTTTCTTTTTTGGGCCCGGTGGCAACAGCAAAAACAACTTTATGTGGCGACTCCGCGGATAAACCCAAAAAACACCACATTGGTGTAGAATTGTTAAATAAGGGGTTAATCAACGGTCTAGCGTGCGTTACTCACAGGATTAATGCACGATCGGGGGATAATGCAAGCGATGCACGAGGGCGGAGCCCGAGTGCATCCAGCGATAGTATTAACACCCAGAGTGCATTAATCATGTGAGTAACGCACGCTAGACCGTTGATTAACCCCGTTCATTCATACACTACCATTTGTGTGCGGGAAAAATCATAAAACAAAACATTTTTGGTTACATATAACCAAAGATTTATTAAAGTGATGCCCCGTAATTTTACCGTGCGTTACTCACAGGATTAACCACGGTCAGCTGACCTGAATGGACCAATAGGATTTAGGAATCTTTACTAAGTATGAATGAAGAGTAAATAACCCAATCGTGTTGTAAATATGTACATGACTATTCTCATTGAATACTTGTATGTATACATAGCTTAACTGTCACAGATTCATGCATTTATATGCTGCATGTATGCTCTCATTTTCTGTAACCCAGTTTTTTAAATTTAAAACTGCCTCGATTTCTCCTTGAGTGTGCGGAGTAATTATGCAGCAATTTTTTCTGCCGAGGTCAGCTGGATAGAAATCTAAACGCTACGACAGACCGAAACCCATAATTATTGAACAGAGGGAGATCCATACACGTTTTTTGAATATTTTTAATATACTCTACTGTATGTCTGTTTATTTACTCTGCTCTCCTAATTTACTCTCATGTGGTTTTTAATTTTGTATTCGGTTTCAGTTAAACTATCGCCTTTCCTCATAAATCTAGATGTTTTCGCTGTATTTACTAGATATATATGTTTTTTCATTTCCTTTCAACTTTCCCTCAAGTGGTGTTTAATTCGTACTTTCTCTCAGACGTATCGATTGTGCACTTCTGGAATTACCCGTTTTCAAGGAGAAACATCGGGCAAAAACCGAGAGAAATCCTCAGTGTTTTGTTTCCTCATCCCATCCTACGGAATACTACTCACCTCTCGGTCGCAGAATACTAGATCAATCCGTCCGTCCTTTTCATTTTGAAGTCCGCGGAGGAAAAAAGAAGTCGTTGAAGACGTATTGATGCCGCGGACCGCTCTACTCTGCGGTGCTCGTGTGATTCTGTCTTTCAATTGAATGTGTCGTCTCGGCAAACCAGATTGGGTTTCCATATTACCCTCAAACTATAACCTACTTTGAATCCAAGTCTCATATGTCAGTCGGCTGTACTTAAACCAGTCAGCTGGAGATCATTTCATCATTTACGGTGTCTAATTAATGTGAACTGTCCACTCACATCGAGACGGCCACGTCGTATAAAACCTGAGCACGTCGACTTCTACCTCGTTACCCCGTTTGCCCGAACGTCCCGGCGTATATATACATGGAAGCGGCTGGCTCCGTCCGATTTTGACCTCCGACACAGCGGTGTCGTATTTCCCCCGAGCCGGAAGACATCACGGATCCCACGTGAAGTATCGATGGAAGCATCGTCCGTTAATGATCAATTAATGTTTGGAGTTCATGTTTTACGTCCTGCCGAGGTTGTCATTTATCAAGCCGAGTGTCGGGCACGTAACCTTTGTTCTGGTTTTTTCTTCCCAAGTGTACTGTGTGTATACAGCATACCAACACTGTGTATTGGAGATCCGAGTCGCAGCGTACAAAAATGTCTCTGACCCTGAGATGGATCCGTCTTTTATTCTAAACTAATGACGCATTTCTGCCGTTTTGTGTTGTTTTTATTCGGAATAACTTTGAAGTCCTGAAAGTAGTCAAAGATTGAAAGTGTAAAACTGTGCTTACACATCTAGAGCTCATGCGTTGTTTGGGGAAACATTTTAGGAAATTGGTAATTCTTTTAATTACTTAAGGAGGCGAGGTAACCTCGAGGGCGAGGGCGGGAGGGATGGAGGGTGTTTAGGATGGTTCATGGGAGGGAGTAGGCAAGGGTGTTCTCATTGATGCAGGGGGAGATTAAATTTTGATGCATTTGGCAGCATTTTAATACCACATTTCACCGGGTGGACATAATTCTGAAACTTAAGTGCAGGGTTCTGTCTGAATTTACATGTAGTCTATTTTCTTTATCTTTAAAAAGAGAACCTGTTGGCTGGTAAGTAGCAGTTACCAAAAAAAACAGGGCTTCCACGTATTGACATTTATGACTGCTGTCCCGACTCTTGTATGCAAATTATTTTATCCCTACTATACATACATATGCAATGGTAACATTTCAGGCCTGGTGATTTGCTGATGTATGTGTTTAAAGTAAAGAGACATTTGTCATGTACTACAGCATATTCTAGCTTCCAACAACACCAGGAACATGAATTCAAGATTATTTTCATATAATTTTGTAATATATCTTCCTGTATTTTCACGAAATAAAGTATGTTTAAAGGTTTTTCTGAAAACAAACCAAGTCTTCAAGGGCTGTACAGTCTATATCATTCTTCCTTGCATACATGTTAATTCGGGCCTAGATACGGTACAGATGCACTTTTCCTGAAGATATACGTGTTGCGTCTCGTTTGGCACTAACGATACGACCTGTCTGTAATGCGAGAGTTTGCTTTCTCATGCTTGTCATTCATGCAGCTGTTGGAGTTATGACGGGTGATAACAAGCAAATGCGGATTGACATCGAATCATGTCATATCTGAATGTTCTGCTTAGTGTACTGTGACATTAATGTTTTACTTTCCATACATACATAATTCTTGCGCTTCCCGCTCATTAAAAGCCATGTACAGTTATGATGAGACACGGCAGTTTCAACCTAGATTTTTCTTCGTCTCTGCGATGATTCCGAAGGTGTTTAACTTGGCCCCTCATGTTCAGCGTGAATCTCTGGCCATTTTGCCATGCTTATTCGAGACGAGTTCTGACTAGTGTATAGTATGCTGTCCATCTGATACATTCTTAATAGGCCCTTTTTCCCTACCATTCAGGAATCAGAACTTTATATCAGTCGCCAAATTTGTATACCGACAGACACTAGCCTACGATAGCTGTCTCTCTTAAATAAGCTACATGTGATCTTTAGGATTAGCACTCATCAGTGATGATATCTCTATGTACTTTGCTGCAAATCCAGCCTTTAACAGAAGCCATGTTGTTATTGCCAACAGATCCCAAATCGTTACCCTGTGATAATTTCATTTTGCCCTCTTGAGTCCGGCCTTCACCAGTGACTTTGTTGCTATACATGCCCTTTCAAAAGCCAGCCTCTAGCAGCGGCCATTTTTGCCAACAGGCCTGTTGAACCCTTAGACCTTATCAGTGGCTCTATTGCTATGCCATTTATCAGATGTTATTTAATGATTTGTGTTTTTGTCTGAATTTGTTTGTAATGTTTTCGAGGGGTTTTTTTTTGGTCATCCCTGAACTATTTGGACATGCCTGTCAGCAATTTGTTTACCTCTCGATCCGGTCCGGTGTGTCTCCGCAGGGTGAATGCGGAAGATCGTATAAAAGATTAAAAATGGAGGGCCACAACCTATTCTTAAAACTGATATCAAAAGTAGGTTTATGCAGAAACGCTGTATTTCACGACCAATTTCCCCCTCCCCTATCCCCCCTCCTCATTTTAGCCGTATTTTTCCCTCCAAGCATTTATTAGGCAATGGTCATAAAAAAATATTTGTCTTAGATGCAAAAGGACGGCCATATCATTCTGTTTTCCCAATTTGCAAGTCTGTCCCTTGGCTTAATTTATTGTAATAACTTTGGCGCCCTTTCAAGTATACGTTCGCCATCGACATGTGGGCCTCCTCTTCCGTCATAAATAGGTGGCGCTGTAGACCGAGCCCCCACGAAAGTGACCGCACTTCCCGGATGAAGCGGCAGTTTGCGCTGTTCGTCCTGGAAGACCGTTGTCGAATTGACAGTTCCAGGCATAAATCTTTGCCGTTTATCCTCGGAGAACGGTTTTCGAGGATTTCGGAATGGCTATATACCGTAAAGTTAAACATCGGTAGATATACTTAGGGAAATTTTGTTTTTACGTCCCATCTGAATTGTAGTATATTTCTGCCATCCACAAAATAAAATCAGTATTGACCACTCGGTTAGATACGAAAAGAGGGAGTGCAGCCCCTCGTATCGCCGTCAGAGACCCTGAAGCAATCTACGGCTCAAATTTTGAGAGTGAGCTGTTGCCGAAAGACAGGGGCCCTGTTCTAATGTATCAAGATTAGTTTTCATGATGTGGGAATTTCTGGAGGAATGGTTAATATTTGTTTCATTGTATTACATATGCGGAAGAAGAAGAAGATGTCACCTTCTTCTTCTGTCAGTACCCATGATGCCACAGCTAATTTGGTCAGCAGAAATATGGCCTTGAGTTGTAAAAATTATCACAAACATACATAGTTTCCTTTTTTTTTCTCCCTTGTTTTTTTTTACTTTTTTTCTTTTTTCGGTACGTTCTGTAGTGACCACCTGTACGGAAATAGGATCTCCTGTCTTGGGTCATCTTCTCGAGATCTAGGTTGAAGTTTATATATAAGAATTGGCAGCCATTAGTGAAAAAGTTTGGAAGGTTATTTTTTTTTTATTATTTCTTTTTATCTCTCTCTTTTCTCCGGGTTGTCAATGTTTTTGACATTTTATCGGAGGTAAAAAACGACACCTGTCACAGTAAGGACTGACTTTTTCGTCGCTTTGAAAATGTCGATATCTTTGTGGGAAAGAAAATTTAACACAAAGGTGGAGACTTGTATTCATGGTGGCTTGCATATAAGTATCTGCATATGTGTATATAATGTATATGTATATAATATAGGATGTATATATGTATATATATATTACGAATCATAATATATACATATATACATATATACATATACATGTATATATAAATGTATACATGTATATAAATATACAAATGTATATATATATACACACACACGTAGGATATGATACCAACCAGTTATCAATAGTAATCTGCCTTACAAAATAAACACAACTTTCTTAAGATATGAATTAATCAATTTTTTAACAAACTTTACAATTCATATCACAAACAGATTAATTTAGGTGAACAAAAAGCACACACAAAAGGATAAAAAATAAATAAAAATAATATATTATGAAACCATATCAGGTTAATTTTAAGACAATTTTTGTTAGTACATTCACTGCGTCTCAAATCTCACTAGAAAATAAGTGACGATATGATGTCAATGTTGAAGGGAAGTAGAGGTGTTTAACATACATTTTGAAGTTTTTTACATTTCCAGGAATATGTCTTGTTCTCCAAACATAAACATTGCTTTGTCATCATTTTATGATGGATATCAAGAGCTTCCATTCGGCCGATAAGATTTACATTAAGTCTTCCTAATTTGGACGTAGGTATGTTTGCACATGGCCATGAATCATGTTTGTGAACATAATCAAAGATCAAAATTGTAGGAAGAAATTCGCAGGAAGTTTTGACCCCCCCCCACCCCCGAAAGTGCAATGTTATGTAAGTAATGTATGACATGAAATGTCAGTATAACAAAACTGTAATGACAAAGGAATATTGCACACTTCACAACTATTGCACACTTCACACTTCACAAAGTAATGTATGACATGAAATGTCAGAAAACAATACTGTAATGACAAGGGAATATTGCACACTTCACAACTATTGCACACTTTACACTTCACAAAAGTAATGTATGACATGAAATGTCAGTATAACAATACTGTAATGACAAAGGAATATTGCACACTTCACAACTATTGCACACTTCACAACTATTGCACACTTCACAAAGTAATGCATGCCATTAAATGTCAGTATAACAATGCTGTAATGACAAATGAATATTGCACACTTCACAACTATTGCACACTTCACACTTCAGAAAGTAATGTATGACATGAAATGTCTGTATAACAATACTGTAATGACAAAGGAATATTGCACACTTAACAACTATTGCACACTTTACACTTCACAAAAGTAATGTATGATATGAATTGTCAGTATAACAATACTGTAATGACAAAGGAATATTGTGCACACTTCACAACTAGAAAGGGGGATGTTATGGATTTTATTTTGTTGTTGACATTTTGTCAAAGTCAGACAGAGAAATTTTAATTTCGTGCTCAGAGAAAAAAAATACTGTTGGTTTCACTTGCTAGAGTCGTCTAGCAAAAATTGATACAAAATCAGTGTGCTTTGAACCATTAAACATTCGGCAGATCGTGTTGTTTACATTTAAGCTTACGGACGGCTTTCTTGTCTGTTGTCTGTTGTATGCAATCTGGTGTCTTTATTTACACAGTCAAAGTCATATTGGTAATATTGGAAAGATCTGTATTTTGCAATGGCTGTAAGTAATACTTTATGCGATATATCTAGTTCTTGCAGTTATACTGCGGCAGTCTGTTGTGTGGTAAAACATAGTTCATTCATACTTAGTAAAGATTCCTAAATCCTGTTGGTCCATTCAGGTCAGCTGACCGTGGTTAATCCTGTGAGTAACGCACGGTAGAATTACGGGACATCACTTAAATAAATCTTTGGTTATATGTAACCAAAAATGTTTTGTTTTATGATTTTTCCCCCACAC
>KN886059.1:0-11678 GCA_000934455.1 Apostichopus parvimensis
AGTTGTATCTAAGCTTGAAATTAATAGCAATATCATAACAACACACACCCCCTTCGCCCCCCCCCCCCGGCTACGGGCCTGTACTAGTTTGACTTTTTCAAGTCTCTAATGGTGGGTTATCTTTCTCATTATTACAGCGGTCTCTCCAGCCAGTATTCATTACAACGAAACCATGAGCACACTCAGGTATGCACGCAGAGCAACTCACATTGTCAACCAGCCGGTTATTAATGAGGTAAGAATGAAGGATTTGCACAAAATTACCAAAGACTAAGCATCCCATCACATCTTCACAAGACCTGTCCCCTCATTCCATTCTATCATCATGGTACAGTTTTAGTAGAAAAGTGCTCAAACATGCAGAGAAGTTAGAACACAATAAACATAAAGCAGAAAGAACTATAAAAAAAAATTAGAACTAAAAACAGCTAAATCAGTAATATATCACATTGATCTCAGTTGACATGCATGGTTACAGAGTTCAATTTATAGTCACAGTTCATTGGTGTGTAGTGAGGAGGAATATATTTTTACCTTCTAAAAAGCCATTACATGTTTCTCCCCTTCAGTGGTTCTTATTAACACTTAATTTCTTGATTACTCCCACATGTTGAAATGAAACAACGACATGGAGGATTTGCGAAAGATGATTAAAATTGTCTACTCTCTCTCTTTTCTATGCATTACTTTTTCATCAAAACTATTTTCAATATGTAAATGCAGCATCAGGATTTGAGGCTACTGTCTTGTTATGACGGGTGTGGTTAATTCGGCACAGGTTAATTAGGTAGGGTAGTTAAACATTTGGGAGGTTTATTTCTTGGAAATATTTTTACTGATAAAGTTTTCAAATTTGGTTGAAGCCAGTAGCTGTTGTTAAATGGCAAGGAAAAGAAGAATAGGTAAAAGGATGACTGCACATATAAATATGAATGTAATTAAAATTGATTTGTTTAACTCTCTCTCGGCGCTATTTCTATGTGGTACCTTCATCTTGGTTTGTTTATCCAAGAAATGATTTTCTGCTGCAGTAAATTTGTTGCCTCTTACGATGGCAAAGATGCTTTTTGTCAAGGGGGATAAAAGAAGAGGAAAAAGAAAAATAAAAACAGAATATTGCAAAAGTTAAATAGTTGTCCATTACACTTGTCAGATTCAGCAAGTGTCTCGGAATCTGTCGAGGCTATACCAAAGCTGTAATCATACATTCCAAATTAGGTACATTACAAATCATATTTGCAATTTTTTATTCTCTTCTGTGGATAAATAATCTTTAACATTATAGAACAATGCAAAGAGCTAAACTTAAACCGTCGGAATAGTCCTTCCTTTAAAGTATCTATGTGATTGATTTTGCAATATCATGTTTCGTTTCTTTCATCGATAGGATCCTCATGTTCGGGTCATCCGTGAATTGAGAGGAGAAATTTTGAGGCTGAAAAACTTATTATGCAGTGCTAGTTTGGTAAGTAGCCATGTTTTTATGTGGATAACCTCTAAAAGGTCATTTCAGAACACAGAAACTCCTGAGGAAATCTTTTCATATATTATAACCATATTTCATATTAGATAGAATGAGTTCACCTGTTTGGCTCTTTGAACAATCAGTAATAGTTTCAATGTTGCATTTCAATATTGGTGTATTTTTCAGTTTGTGTTTAACTGTTAGGTATTCTGACTAGTAACACTAGAATAAGGGTTTGCCTCTCTGTCACGAATGCAAAGATATATATGTACAACAATCACAGTGTAAACAGGAACACATTATGTATATTCAGTGATGTAAATTATGCAAAATTGTTTGAAAACTTTCAAAAAGTTCAGTCTAAGACATTACAGTACATGTCAGTATATATACCATTAAGTTCTCTTGGTCCTCTGAAAATGGAAACAAAGCTAAGCTTCTCACGAGAAATGTTCTCGGAAGTAAAATAGAAAGATAAGAATGTTTTACATCTGATCTTACAAATAATGAGGTTTTAGTGACATGAATTTTTTTAAATCATAAATGTTACCGAATGTATTCTTTTATAATGCATGATGTCTTCCTAGTAATATTCATACTTGCTGCCCTCACAAGGATATATGTTTTATCGTAAGAGCATCGATGGTTTGGGATTAAATCATCTCTGCCATCAATTATTGTTGATAACACATCTATGCTCCCATCGTTTCGATACAGTCGAAAGCCGTATAATCTAGTGTCGCTTGGCAACCAACTTCCACTTTCCACTTTCAAGAATTTGTTTTGGAAGAGAGAAGTAAAAATATACAATCACTTACATAAAGTAAACACTAGATTTTCTGGGAGTTGATTAATTTGATTTGGACTTTCCTCCTTTTTTTGGCATTTTATGGGTGTTGCCACATGGGTGTGATAATGACTGTGTGAGTCAATGATTAATACAGTCTCTCTCTGAGAGAGATTGAATGAGCAAAACCCTGTTATCAGCCTTCACAGCCACAGATTTGGATTGGAGACAGTGGTAATAAAAACTTGTGTAAATTTTTTTCACTAGTTGAAATGGGCTATTTGGTAGGAAGCTCAAGACAAAAAGGATTGATTCTATTTTAAAGGCAGCAAATAATTTGTAATGTTGTCCAAAAGTGTTAACATTTTGTGCAGCAATTTTAAAGTTTCAGAACCTTGCATCTTACAGAATATTGTTTCCTTTGTACTGGAACTGCTATGAATGTGTAAAGGTGTATTATAGCACTTAACTGTATTATACCAGAAAAATTGTTCCTTAAAAGGACAGATTTTAAAATCTTGGTATAAGGGAGAAAGGACGATATATATACTGTGAATAATTTTTTTGTGTAAATTTTCAATAAAACTCCAGATTACTAACAGTAATCTGCTTGTTGACAGACAGTGCAGGAAAAACTGCATTAAAACTGTTAACAACTTTTCTCAATGTGTTTTTTTGTTGTTGTCCTTGCAGGGAAGCTCGTCGGCATCATTGTGTCAGGATCATTCCATTAACGAAATGTTACAAGAGAATGAAGTCAAGGTAGACCAATTAACGGAAGCCTGGGTTGACAAGTGGAAAGATGTAGCACAAATCATGCAGGTATGATCCTTAAATGTTGAATTAAAACTTCTCTTCATATCTTAATTGGAACTTATTATGCCTTTTTTTTATTAATTTAATTTAATGAAATTAATTCCCAGGGTTTCATAGTAAACAAAGAGTTGCATTCCATTGTGCATTTATGTTGTTCCCATTTTCCGGTTCATGTTAATGAGGAATTAGGAATTCATTGTCTGTATCAGTTTAAAATACTTTCAAGGGACAATCTGCCGGGATGAAGCTGATCGTGCAGAATAAATAATTAACAATTAATACAAGCAGTCCTGTAGTATGAGTGAGTATGCGTACAACAGCATGAGTAGGATTACAACAGCAGGAGTAGGAGTACAATAGCATTAGTAAGAGTACAACAGCATGAGTATGAGTACAACAGCATGAGAAGGATTACAACAACATGGGTACGAGTACAACAGCATGAGTAAGCGTACAACAGCATGAGTATGATTACAACAACATGGGTAGGAGTACAACAGCATGAGTATGAGTACAACAGCATGAGTAGGAGTACAAACAGCAGGAGCAGGAGTACAACAGCATGAGTAAGAGAACATTAGCATGAGTAAGAGTAGTACAGCATGAGTATGAGTACAACAGCATGAGTATGAGTACAACAGCATGAGTAGAAGTACAAACAGCAGGAGCAGGAGTACAACAGCATGAGTAAGAGAACATTAGCATGAGTAAGAGTAGTACAGCATGAGTATGAGTACAACAGCATGAGTTAGATTACAACAGCATGAGTTAGATTACAAACAGCATGAGCAGGGATACAACAGCATGAGTAAGAGTACAACTGCATGAGTAAGTACAACAGCATGAGTAAGAGTACAACAGCATGAGCAGGATTACAACAGCATGGGTCGGAGTACAACAGCATGAGTAAGAGTACAACAGCATGAGCAGGATTACAACAACATTGGTAGGAGTACAAAAGCATGAGTAAGAGTACAACAGCATGAGCAGGAGTACAACAGCATGAGCACGAGTACAACAGCATGAGTAAGATCATAACAGCACGAGTAAGAGTACGACAACATAGCATCAGTAAACAGTTTAACAGTATGAGTAAGATTACAACATCATGAGTATGAGTTTAACAGCATGACTACGAGTACAACAGCATGAGTAAGAGTACAATAGCAAGAGTACGAGTACAGCAGCATGAGTACAAATACAACAGCATGAGTCTGAGTACAACAGCATGGGTTCAATAGCAGGGGTACGAGTACAACAGCATGAGTCCAAGTACAACAGCATGAGTTTGAATACAAGGCTTGAATTCCCTTGCTCTGTACAAGTGCACTGCTCTAAGCACCAGTACACCAGTATGAGTGCATAATTTTGCATTAGCTGCTATAGTATTATGAAATAATGCTTTGAATACCAGTACAAATTCAGGTATGAGGTCAAATACCTTGATGGTAGCAGTAAGATGCTTGAGGAAAGATGACATACCATTATTCGACTTTCTAGCATATTTTGGAGCTGGCCCATAAAATTTGAGCTTTAGTGTACATTTTAATATGCAGTATATACGGAATGGTTTTGTGTGGTATATATATTATAAGTTACTTTACTTTTTACCTTAGTTGATGTGAGTGACTTTGGATTAAAACAGTCCTTTTCCCTCCTTTACATCACCTTTAGGAGTGCAATGTAGGGATCAGGAGAGAGAGTTTAGGGGTAGTGGTGGAATCAGATGTGCCTCATCTTATAGGTCTCAATGATGATCTCAGTACAGGGATCATCCTCTACCACTTACAGGTGAGTTACAGCAGAAGGTTTCAATTGCTATTTAAAAGAAAGGATGAAACTGATTTTTTTTTCCCTTTTTTTTCCCCATCATTTTCTGAAAAAATTTGATTACAGTTTTTTTTTAGCTGGGCCATTTTTGTTTACCCAAATTAAAAAAAAGGAAGTCAATTTCATGTTTGTATTGATTGTTTAATGTTATTGAAATTTTAAAACTTTGAAGAAATGCTTTCTCACATGAAGTAATTGGAGAGAAGGGGAAGAGGGGGGAGGGGGTGTTGGTACTGGGATCGGGGGAGTAAAGAGAGACTGCAGTTGGAATGATTTTGCTTTTAATCTCAGCTTGTGCAATTGTTTAGTTATATCTCTGTATCATTGCTATTTCATCTCTTCATATGTTTCTGATTCCGTGTGTTTCACATGTTACGCATAAAGCTTTGAAAAAAACCCTCATAGTGATCTTTGAATCAGTGATTTGTTGATATTACACAAGTCAAATGATCAAGATTTCACCTCGTTTTATTCTTTAATTACTTTGTAAACAATAGTTATGGCCAATGGTAACCTTTAACTAATGTGTACTAGTTAAGCCCCAACTTACTCATTTCAATTTCATATTTTAATGAATGTTTAGTTTAGTTTTCGATCAATATGATGGAAATGAAAGGTTTTGTCGTTGGTCCAACGCTGCTAAATGATTGTAACCTTGTCGTTGAGAAGGTCACAATATCTTTTTATACTCTCAACTATTTTCTAGGATGGGTGCACGAGAATCGGCAGGGACGATGCAAGTACAACTCAGGATATTGGTTAGTGTGAATCAGTTTTATTTATCAAGTAGAGAGATAGGACAGAAACTTGGCCTGAGGAAAATTATGTTATAAGAACATAGTTTATTATCAAATTGTAGAAAAGATAGACAGCACACTTTGATTTACAACCTGCGTAGAAGTATTGATCTGGTATTACTGTTTCTCCTCTATTCCCTTTATACTCTAATTAACGTCTCAAAATCAAATTAGAATGATACTTGAAGACCTTGAAATATCTGTCTTTAAAAAAAAAAGACTTGTTTATTAAATTAAGTCTTTGTGGAATGTTAAAATATATGTTGTAAAAGCTTCTGTGGCCCATAATTGCAATTACAGTCTTTCAGAGTTCTATATGGCACATATATATTGCAAAGTTGTCTCCAAATTTGTAAAAAAAATTTTAGTTAAAAAATCTAATTTAAAACATGTGCACAGACTGACTTTACCTTGGTCATATTTTGTAATTCAACATAAAGATACTGCTGTCTCATAGAAATTAGAATTTCTTTTCCATATTTGAGAAGTGGGATCCAAGATGGAGCTTGAACACAAATCTCAAGATATGTGAGCACCCTCAACCAAGATTGTCCTGGAACAGTTTGGCTGTGATGATGTGACCATGATTGTATTAGGCAGAGACAAAGTTTCTCAAGACCTTCCCATAGGGACCAATTGTAACAAATCATAATCTTAAATGAAGGCTGAGAAGCACACATATCTCTGGAGCCTGTGTGGACATAATGCTGGAGTTATAGTCTTTCAAAGCTGTGCCCTGTACCACTGGAGATGTGAGAAACTCACTGTGTAGAAGGGTGACCATAAGATTCGCTAATAATGAGTCAATTTACATTATAGATTAATCAATCCAGATTTAAATGTGTATAAAGGTGATAAACATGTATTTACTTTGTTCCTCGCTTACCTGTCTCCTCACAACCTTGGCACCCATTCTACCGTGCCTAGAATGTCCATGGTAACCCTTTAACACTGTTCGCCCTCCATTCCTCAATCATTCTACCATCAATCCAGATTGAAATGTGTGTAAAGTTGATATTCATGTATTTACTTTGTTCCTCGCTTACCTGTCTCCTCACAACCTTAGCACCCATTCTACCGTGTCTATAATGTCCATGGTAACCCTTAACACTGTGCGCCCTCCATGACCAGCTCCCCGGTCACTGCCCCCTCCTTCTCATTCTACCATCAATCCAGATTGAAATGTGTATAAAGGTATACATGTGTCTTTTGGATTCTCGACAGTTTTAAATAGATCTGCTGATGTGGAGAGAGAACATGCGGTAATTATGAGTAAAAACGATGTGGTCACCTTGTATCCAATGGCAGACGCTCTCTGCACTGTTAACGGTGTCGATGTCCACGAACCTGTACAACTCAAACAAGGTAAAATATTAAAACTGATTATGAAAGGTTAAGTTGTGTCTCTCCTTAGTTAGGCTTGTTTGGATGAATTTGGAACTTGGATGAACTTGAAAGTTTTCATCTTTGACTTGAAAGTATCTCAGTCATAAAACTAATTTTTACTTACACAATCTCAAATGTCATTTTATGGGAAACCATGATAATAAAGTATATTTAAATTTAACACGATTATGTGACCGAAACATTTTAAGGTGTGGTTGAGAGCGTAGAACAATTTGTTTTATTTGAATCTTACACAAACAACCCTCGAACATTTGAGACAAAACTTATCAACGTTCCTCAGTATTGATGAAGTGAGTCATGCATAGTTAAAAGTCCAAGAGGACACAGGGATTACTTATCGAATTTCTTTTAACATGAAGAATTTTGTTCATGTTCATGGGTTCCTACAATTGTAAATTGGGAATATGAAAGGATATAAAGACTGTTAAAATAGTTTTTCTATGAGTGTTTCTTCATTTAAATTTAAAAAAATGTCTCAGAAAAGTGTCTCAGAGACACTTTTAATGGTTCTTAGAAATTAATTAGGAGTATGTTATATCATCGTTTATTTGCAAAATTTTAAATTGTCATGAGCCAACAAATTATCATTTTTGTTAATGCTTCATAAACATTCTGAAAAATGTTTAACTCAGCAGCGAGTTCAAGTCATAAATATCATTCTGGAAATATGTTTGTTTTTTTTAAATTTGATAAACATGTCACTGTGACAATTCAATGTTTCCATCATAAAATGATGCAGGATTATTTTATTTTTCAAATTTACAAAGATAGAAGTAAATATGTTAATCAACGTGAAATGGTGAGAAAAAAAAAATGTCTTTCCTGTTTCAACTGGAAAGTTTTTCAACCTCTTTTAAACTTTCCTGAAAAATATCTCTAAAACTAGCCGATGTTAGCCCGCAGACTGTTATGGTGATATTTTCTCAACACCTTGGAACTGGAGACTGTCCATATATTGAAAATAATCTGGATGATAAAATCTTTCCATACTTAATAATTTGTTAAAATTATAAAATGGATAAAATCCTGAAAATACAACAACATAACATTAAAACTTTGAACTTTGTGGACAGCTTGGGGCAGGAGGTTGTCTGAACAGGAAAAAGTTTAGGATACTAGAGTTTGGCAAATGGAATTGTCTTAAGGTAGTACATAATATGAAATATTGTACAGGGAGATGTGTGGTAAAGATAACCTGTCGATATGATAAGAAAACATTTTTGATTTGTTGAATCAAGTATTTGAACTGCTGCACTATATGATGAAAACCTGTGCTATGCAATTGTAAAAGTGTGGATCCGGTTAATCTAGTATATATGCATATTAAACGAGGAACAGATAATCCAGATAATCCTGGTTTTACTATACTTGTATCATCTCCCTCTGGTTGCCTCAAATTTCTCATCGCTTTTATCCAAATGATAATTGACTCGACCAAATTTTACTCTTTCTTTTGTCCACTGCCCCATCTCTGCCTTAAATTCCCTATGCTGCATTTTGATTGTGAAAGGAAATGAGAAAAATTTTCAACGGCAGATTCAATTACTTTGCACTGTCTATTCAAATATAAATGATTGATGCTTTCGATTTATGACCGTGGTGAATGAAAAGGCCTGTTTCACTTACTAACTGCTATGACAGCGTACGTCCCATTGTATGAATGATGGGTTACACATCTAAAGATGTCCACAGTTGGAGTTTGTAATTATCAAATATGTATGTATACTTCTGAAATCAACTAGCAAGGGGAAGATGGAAACGTGCCAACAACAGATATAGTCAGCTTAGACTATTGTTGTGTCACACACAGTGAAGACTTTAATTAGACTTATGAGGAAGGCTTTTGGTTGCAATCTGCAGTTAATAGTCTGTGTACTGTTAGCAAGCTTGCGTGTACTTTTATGTGTGTGATGCATTTGGGTGAAATCATATCTTATCAGTTTATTAATGTGGAAGAGGGGGTAGAAAATTGTTAAAATACTGCAAAATCTACAAAAGGACTTTGGAGGTGTATGTAAAAGTTTCAGGGCTTCAAGTTTCCATCCTAGCAGGATCTTACTGAAGTGTAAACAGACATAAAGACACATTTAAAACAGACAGATGGATAGACAGGTAAATTGGAGAGGCAGCTAAAATGGACCACCTAATGAACAACAAATTGTTCGAAATTAAGAGTTAAATTTATGATGGAGAATAGCATTTAGTCGATGTACAGCAGGGATATCAGATTACGCTGTTTATCTTGGATCAATTATTCTATCCAACCGTAAAATCAACTAAACTTACGAGATTTCAACGAACGATCGGAAGGAAAAATGTAGCTTATGTATACTTTGATTAGTTCATATCTTAGGGCCTAGTTGTGATAGGATTTTTCAACAAAACAGATGGACAATGCACAAGTAGAACTAACGAGTAGACTTATTATCTTAATCATTGTCTATGGATGATGTAATGCGGATATAATGAGTTAATCAGAGAAGAGAATCTTGTGAGGTTTTTAACACCCTTTTTATTGTTTTATGGTCAGGTGCTGTTATTTTGGTTGGAAGAACAAACATGTTTCGCTTCAATCATCCCGCTCAAGCGGCCCGAATGAGGGCAAAGAGAGCGGTAAGTTGTCTTTTTATTTTCTTTGAGTTCCAAACAAACTTTGTGCATGTAACCTTCCATAATGCGTGGCATGAAAAGTAGTTTTTTTTCAGTTTAAACACTTTACCTACAATATTGGACACATTCCTATTACATCATTAATATCTACATGTGTTTGTTAGTGCGGTATAGGTACAGTTATACTCCAACAAATTTTTACATTACCATTAACAATATTAGTTGTTAAGTTAACCTCACTCTCATGCATGTATTTCTTAATAACAACTCTGTATAATGGGGCTCTCCAGCGTTTGTACAGAGGGCGCTATTACATCGGAACCAATGTGGGTAATCTGTTCTGTGTATAGGGGGCGCTATTATATCAGAGTCAATGTGGGTAATCTGTACTGTATGCAGATCTCTGTATCAAAGTAACACGATCGCGTGAGAGCTCGTTTCGCTTGTGCCGTTTTGGGGGAACGCCAAAAACAGGCTTTTATAGAAAATACTAGTTTCGGTGCTAAAAAACAAAAAGTTTGACTTGAAACTTCAAAAATGTGTTGCAAAAGATCTCTTCTTCAATGATGATGAACAAAATTGTTTATACCACAAATAGTCAATTCAAGAGTACCGTTATGATATGCAGTCAGTGGCTGCAACTTGCCAAGTTTTGCAGAGCTAGACAGCACCCCTTTGTTGATTTTGGGCGTGGCTGGAGGGCCCTATGGTATTGTATTTGTTTGTGTTTTCGAAAAGTCTGTGTCGAGCTTAGAAGTAAAACATAGTACCGGTTGTCATAGTGATTATGACATGTATGGGAATTTTCTGACAGCAAGAAGCAATTTATGAATCGTACAAAGTATTTCTCCTTAGATAAAGGGTGCAATAAGGTGTTAATCCCTCCGCCTGTTACTAACAATAACAAATTCCTCAATCATATGCAAAGCTCAGTAATTCCACAGCATGTCTGCTATGAGATTAGTTTGCAGTATTAAATCAGTTAAGTGCTTGTGTTTACTTTGATGTCTTCGGACATTAAATCAAGAAAGTTTTAACAGTACAGTTTATGTATCAAGAAGAAGTTATGCTTCTACTATAACTAGTTGCATTTGTTGCTGTTCTCCAATTAAGCAGGCATGGAATGTTTCTTGTGAAATTTTAGTAACCTCATTTTAAAATTACTTGCTGTTCCTGCTGCTGTTTTAACCTTCACTGTCCTGCTTATAATTAACAGCAATGTAATGTCAGAGCATCTTACCGTAATTTGGTTTCTCATGATTGGGTAGTTTGCATACCGACGTAGATTTGTTTGTCGCCCTCTAATGCATGTAGATTTCTGCTCTCCGTTTGATTTTAGAATGATAATATCCGTGTGGCTTTTGCAGTCCAGCATGATATAACAGTAAGTATGACAATGCTTCACTGTCACGTTTGTTTTTTGGCGTTTGTTTATTTGCTACTGATTGTTTTTGTATCCGTATATATCAATATAACTGGTAATGTACTGATTTAGATTCATGATTCTATTTGTAAATTTGTATATTGTAATTAAACCTACTCTACTTATTCTGTGTCATAATGTAGACATTTTAAATAGTCTCGGTTTACCGCAGTCTTCATTCATCTGACCCCACGCAACCAGTTCACAGTCTCTCTATTGTATGGGATATTCTGTGTCATAATGTAGACATTTTAAATGGTCTCGGTTTACCTCAGTATTCATTCATCTGACTCCACGCAACCGTTTCACTGTCTCTCTATTGTATGGGATATTCTGTGTCATAATGTAGACATTTTCATTGGTCTTGGTTTACCTGAGTCCTCATTCATCTGACCCCATGCAACCGATTCACCGTCTCTCTATTGTATGGGATATTGTGTGTCATAACGTAGACATTTTCAATAGTCTCGGTTTACCGCAGTCCTCATTCATCTGACCCCACGCAACCAGTTCACAGTCTCTCTATTGTATGGGATATTCTGT
>KN886059.1:11728-25719 GCA_000934455.1 Apostichopus parvimensis
GTAGACATTTTCAATAGTCTCGGTTTACCGCAGTCCTCATTCATCTGACCCCACGCAACCAGTTCACAGTCTCTCTATTGTATGGGATATTCTGTGTCATAATGTAGACATTTTCAATAGTCTCGGTTTACCTCGGTCCTCATTCATCTGACTCCACGCAACCGTTTCACCATCTCTCTATTGTATGGGATATTCTGTGTCATAATGTAGACATTTTCAATAGTCTCGGTTTACCTCGGTCCTCATTCATCTGACTCCACGCAACCGTTTCACCGTCTCTCTATTGTATGGGATATTCTGTGTCATAATGTAGACATTTTCAATTTTCATTTTCAATAAGTTGAAGTGCTAGTGCTAACAAGTGATAGGTTATTTAAATATTTGTCTGCGGACATCTGGTATGATGTGTGCAGTTTGCATATAAACTGCTCATGATGTTCTATTGAGTAAACCACGATTATTGAATTGGTAAATAAAGATAACATGGTTGTGAGTCGCAGTTCACATCAATTTATTTAACTGTAGTAATAATTTCATATTCGCTATAACGTGGGTGTTTGTGGACAGATGTTACCGTCAATCCATCCCCGGTGTAACCAACAGTTAAGTCAAGATAACTTCAAATGGTAAGCAGTTTTACCGGGGAGACTCCAAAGAGATTTGAAATGCATTTCTAAAGCAAAGTTAATAATCGGGAGAAGTGTAATCGTTATAGAAACCTTGTTGTACTCTTCACCATATTCAGGCAATCGCTGCAACGAACCTCGGAGTAGATGAGTCCGTAGGATCGACTCCCGAGAGTACTCTCGATCAAGAAGAAAGAGAAGCCATGATGGAACAGATGTCACTCCTTTTAACACCAAGGTCAGCTTAAATTAGGATAATCAGCTAGTTTGTTTCATAATAATAATAATAATATTTGATTTTTATATAGCGCTTTACACCAGCGATAGGTCTCAAAGTGCTTTACAGACGTTATATTACCCCTGGTCAATGATAACCTGTCCCAGAGACAATCCCCCTCCAGTCGGCAGCAGTTATATACTGCGCCCAATGACAAGTTACCTCACAGGTACCCATTTAAGTCCTGGGTGGAGAGAGGCAAGTGAGATAAAGCATCTTGCCCAAGGACACAACGTAATGAACTAGGCATGAATCGAACCAGCAATCCTTGGATCACGAGTCCGACGCCTTAGCCAATTGGCCACCACGCTCTCATGGCACTAAGCAAATTCTCACACCTGCATGACAGGGTCAACAGCCGCATAGATTGTAGGTTTGATATGCTATAGACGGGTGGGCTATCCGGGTAGGAATTTATACCTCCTTTCGGATGTATTTCTACCAAAAGCATCGATCATTTCAGATACAAAGTCGTGTATCACTCCTGGATGAAAATGGACCCTCCTTTAGCTGGCTTACGTTCAAACCCACAGAATCTAACGTGTTAGGTTTCATCGTGTCCAACGACCACTACCTTTATCCACTCGACCTAATCATTCTCCAATCTGATATTTTGAAATATATTTTGTAGGATAATATTACAACACAATGTACTTGGCTTACAGAGTGTCAGCATTAAGTGATTATTTATGTTTTTAAAAGGGTCATCAGTATTGGCCCCAAATATGCTAGATAGTCTACGAATGGTCACTCATCCTTCAATTTCAAGAAGCGTTTTACTACCACGAAGAAAGTATTTTTCTTCACTGAAACATTTAATTGTCTCCTCAATGTCTGAAAGTAATTTCGAGATGCAGAACTGCCAGGAAAGTACTCTTGAAAATTCTGAAAAATTTCTAGCAATTTTTTAGCGTGCTAAAATGTTGGGAACAGTATTGATGACCATAAACAGTGTGCTGGGTTTTGTCAGTAGTTGTTAAATATTTTGAACCACGCTTACAGGATTCTCATCAAAACCGGATTGTAATTGATCGAAAATATAGGGTAACTTCATTATTGTCAAGTGAGACTCATTATTTCAAAAATTTTAAAGGAACATTTTGAAATATTTTGCTTCTTAGATCACTAGATGGCTTGAGAGAGATTGAGAACGATGAGAAGACCCTGGATTCTAACGGATACAGCGACTCGCAGTGAGTTGTATATATGAATATTCAATAAGACGAATATGTTTGCAACCTATCATTCCCCCCACCCTTCAAATTCTCTGTTGTGACAGGAGAGCAGAATAAGTATTCTATTTTACTTTGGTCCCGGATGATTGATATGAAATCATGGAAATATATTAGATCAACAGATGTGTGTTTGTATTGGGGGTGTAGGGCGTTTTGTCCTTAAAAAACACCCACACAAAACAAACAACCCCCCAAAAACAAAACAAAAAAATACACAAGAAATGTTAAACTCTCCTCCATCTTATCGTAAGAGATATGCAGAGAAATGTAAAGAAAAAAGAAGGGAGTCATTGATTGGGTATCGCATAGCAGAAATGCTGTAGTACAATGGCCAAAAAAATTGGTATATGAATGCAAAGATTCATAGGGGTATTTTGTACCAAAAACACTCATTATTTTAAACATTTACGTATGGTTAAAGGTCAGCAGTATTCAAGTTTAAAAAAAGGTAAAATCTGAAATTTATATAAACAAATCAACACTCAGAGAAACTTTAACTGTGATGGGATTCATATTAAGCTGATATTGATCTTTACTGAAGTGCTCAAGTGTTTTCTTCCACAAGTATTTTGTAAATGTGACATTTGCTAATATTTATCAGACCCTTTTTTTTGTTTGTACCATTTTGGCCATTTGTGAACCCTTTAGTTGGTGACTTTGAACCCAAATTGATCCAATATTATATGTCTTTCATCTATAAGTTGAAACTTGATGGTGCTGCAATTGTCTCTGGAAGGGGGAGGTGGGAGGGGGGTGGGGGGAGGGCGGGGGATTGGGTGGAGGCTTCTTGAGATTTTCATGCTTCATTTTCCCTGTGTTCAGTCTTTCACAGGTTTTGTATTCCATTAAGTACAATTTATTCCAATGAGGCATGTAACAGCAGCTCCTATACATGTTAATGCAAAAGTTGCATCACTATCACACCCACATTGCTCCACAATGGTCCTTGTGAATATATAGGTGTTTTCCATTCAGCATCCCACCTCCCCCCCCCCACACACACCCTCACGCTTTTCGATCAATTGTTGAATTTTCAGTCAGGTATTGTGTCTGTTATGCAGGGACTTTTTTTTATGGCATGATAGATTTTAAGATGTTTGTGTGCTGTCAATCAAATGAATGAATTGCAAGGTTAAGGGTGTTGCCAGGATCCATTTTAACGATTGTCACAAATTTTTAGTACCTGTATGTATGGTGACTTATTCATTTAGTGGTTGTCCCACTCCTCTATTAATAACGTTTTCTTTGATTGGCGGTGGTAACAATTTTTTTTTTCAAGTGTAAAATAACTGCCTACGAGTTCATTTCGGTTCTTTCATCATTTTTTCATTGTTGAATTTTCAGTCAGGTATTTTGTGTCTGATATACAGGGTCTTTATCTTCTTTTTTTGTATGGAATGAAAGATTTTTAAGGTTTTATGTTTGTGTGCTGTCAATCAAATGAATGACTTGAAAGGTTCAGGGTGTTGCCAGGATCCAATTAACGTTCGTCAATTCTTTATTACCTGTATATATGATTACTTATTCATTTAGTGGTTGTCCCACTCCTCTATTAATAATCTATAATAACGTTTTCTTTGATTGGTGGTGGCAATATTTTTCTTCAATTGTAAATAACTGCCTACGAGTGCTTTTCGGTTCTTTCATCCTTATTTTAAAAACATGTTGGCCTCTTGTTGTACCTTTTTAAACAAGTTGCCTCAGAAGTCGCAAGCAGTGTGAAGACTCTCATCACTGGTTAAACTACGGCTACTTTTGGTCCTTTTATTTGTTTTTCATAAATAATATTTCAGATTTACTTGGCCCCTGGTCAGGCTACCCTGTGGATGCCTGGGATAATTAGCTAAAGCCTTGTACAGTGGTGCATAGAGATCACAATCCACTATATACACTGTAAATATTGTGTACACATTTCCATGCAAGTCTGATGTGTGCCATATATAACTCCCAGGCATTGCATATTTTACATATGTCAGACTTTCTCTGCCATTTTGAATTTGTAAGTTTGGAAATATCAGTTGGTAAAAAGCTCTGGAGTTATATTCCTGGGTGAAAAACTGGTTCATCTATTCCTATCCTATTCTAGCCAACAATTTTTTCTTCTCCATCAAAATTTGTAAATTCTCTCAGAGGTATATTTGATTTGTTTATCTATACTTTACCTAAAAAAAATTTTAAAAAGTAAAAAAAAATCCTCTTGCAATGCCTTTTCTTCTTTAAACCTCCTTTGTACATTGTACCAAAAGTGTGCTGTGATTACTGGTGACATGGTATGGAAAGCGCTGGGTATCATCCCTAGAAATGACATTTAATCTCCACGGACAAGGGCTGCATCAGTCCAATCAAATTTCTGCAAAGTGCCCTTCGACGTCAGTGCCCCCAGATTAAAAGTGCTTCCGCCGCCCTTGTCCACGGACTATAAAAGAGCGGGATATCTCAGTTGTTAATATAGGACAGAAGATCTCAGTGGATGACTATTGGGTCACATCTGGCCTGTGAAAGATTTTAACAAGAAAAGTTGCCCAAAATGTTTCACTTATAATGTATGCAGGCGCCCATAAAGGATGACTTAATATAAAGGCACATCATTATTTTGATATGTTGTTGACTGTTAAAAGAACACCATCTGTCAGTCTAGAACAGGGTTTCCAAAACTTTATCCCCCCACGAACCCACGAAACCCCTGTGGATATCAGAGTTGTCCACGAACCCCCCAACTTTTCGAGACACGATCTGAGTCATTATTATACTATGATACGTATAACAGTGCTTCGTAAAAGATCAAGTTCATAGTGTAATATTGTAGAGTTTGTAGATAAGTATGACTTTTGTACATTACTAAATTATATGATATATCAGATTTTAGTTCAACAAAAGTACTCTAGTTTTGACTTCAGAAACACGCAGCCCCTGGGATGGACTCACGCACCCCCTGGGGTTCATGCACCCCAGTTAGGTAACCTTTTGTCTAGATTATGTATAGGGAGGAGGGGATGCAATAAACTTCTTCAACTGCCATTCAAACCAAACATGTTGTTATGTGTTAATCCTAACTGGCAAGATAATTTACCACAGAGAAGGATTTGTTTGTGTTGTAAAACCAATACTCAATTTTACTTTCATTTTCTTTGAATTCCAAAATATGTTTTCTATGTTCGTTTTCTGTTTGTTGTCGTATTTAGGGTGGTAAGTTTCATTTAATGAAGTCTGTAGTAACATATTACATTAAAAAAATAAAAAATCATTTTTGAGTTTGCAAACCAAAGTTCATGTTAATACTTGACTGAAGAGTACTTTAGAAATTTAATAACATAAAATATGGCAATAAAACATTAATTTAAAGAAACATTAGTATAAATATAAATGTTTGTATGATTAGTACATTTCAAGTGGTTGGTCACAATGCCAAGTCATAGACATACGTCAAATAGAAAATTTGTAGAGGAAAAATATAGTAAAAAAAAAAAAGATTATTAATATAGTAATATTCACTGATTAGTTTGGTGGCTTATCAAGTAAGGAATTGATAGTCATTTTCCCCTTGCAAATCTTAGGGTTATTACTACTACTAATAATAAAATTAATGTTTCAAGGAGTAATATAATAAGAATTATAATAATAGAGTATTAGTAATAATAATAATAGAAAGTGAAAAAGAAAAAGAAACTTTTGGCATAAATAATGATAATAACAATTTGGAATTTTTGTTTTTAACATAAGGTTGGATTGAATAGTAATTGGACTGTTTTAATCACTTGTTAATAAAATTACATATTTAGATAGATATATGATTTTCATTCAGGCAATGAAGGAATATGTTGAAAGTTATCAAGATGGTATCATTAAAATGCCTCTCATTATCTCTTAAGTCAATATTGTCATAATTAGTGCTTTAAATATGCAGCCTTACTTCCAGGACACTCAAAGAATCAATAAGCATTTATAAGCAGTATTGTTTCTTAGAAACATCCTTCAAATTACGAGGGTATTTTTGCTGACCTCAAAGGATGTGTGACTGATTGGGTAGAGTGGTTCTTAAGTCCTTTTGTTTGGTTAGTCATGATATTAAGATGTAAATGATTATCATCTTAAAGCAGCATTTTGCGCTTTGTCGCCGTTTTCCATATTTTTGACAAGTCCATCGAGTTTTTTACATATATCAATCACAAAACAGCAACCTAAGATATATGCCAAGTTTTTCCCTGCCAAAAGCGTTAATTGGCGAGTAATTAAGGACATTTGCAGATAATGAGAAAAGTGTCGTCCGGCAAATTACACATTTAATATTAATCGCACACAGTTCCCCCAACCCACTAGTTTGAATTCAACCAATCAGAGATGCAAGTTTAGTTATGAGCCGTTGCTAAAAATAGATTAAAAACGTAGAGTTGGTAACTTGGTACAACCAGCGAGCTGGACTCTAACAGCTCCCTGGTACAACTGCCATAGACAATCTACACAAATCAATCATGGTGTTGTATTACGTATTGGCCAATGACGTTCGTAGCTTTTAAATATTCATATTATGGGCGAGGTTTATTTGGATCCCAACGGAAAATATCTTGGAGTTGTAAGTTGAAAGTTGTAAATTTTTCGACTTTTATGCCACCATTTGAAGTAAGATTTGAATAGATAAGCTAGTTATGTATGTCGTTATGGCATCGTGGAATCAGTGAGGTTGAGAAAAACCATTGAAAAGGACGCAAAATGCTGCTTTAAATAAATTCTCCCAGTCCAATTACTATTTACATGCACAATTTAAATCTGTGAATTATCATCAACATTTTGATGAAAATATGTTTTTATTCATGTTAAAAACTGCTATTTTAGCCATATTCTCTTCCCATTACAAAATTTCCTTGCTTACTGGGATTGGTTAAATGCGGGTCATTTTTCAACTTCACTGTCATCTTTGAGACAGTACTTTGCAAAAGTTAAAGGAAAAAACAACAAACTGGCATTAGTCATTAAAATAGTTTCAAAGGAACTCATGTTTGCATATTCAGGAGCTCTTAAAAACCTCAAATATCTCATTATTGTTTGTACTAGCCATACTTCTGGGTTTTAGTTTCTCCCTAAGTAATGGTCCTACAATAGTTACAATGACTTTTCTTCTCCCCCCTTGTTTGAGAAAATGAGATTGGATTGCTAGGAAGAATGTCACTAAACAATAGAACCCAATCGAACCCTATTGTTAACACTTTGAAAAGGAGGAGGATTAAATGCATCAGTGTGGTTTCATCCTCACTTTGTGCAGTCTTAAAATCAATAATTGAAATAGCCAAGAGGAAGATTGGTATTTTGCCATTAAAGACATGTGCAGTATCATCTATATCATGTAGTGTTGAAAGTTGTTTTTTTTTCATTTATTTGGTGTGATCTCACTCATTTTTTGTCTGTATGAAGGATAAACAGTTCATTTATAGCGACAGGGCTGGAAATGGATTTAATCATGTGGATAGCTTTATCTTAAGCAGCATCTATTTAGAAGCACTGATCTATTTTGGCTGGGAGTGTTGCAGTAACTTTTAATTTGGGAGAGACCATTTTGTAGAGAGGGTCATCTAAAATTCGTAGATTCTTACATGGTATGCAGCTGTTTCCATGGTTAAATCTGAAGCTTGCCTTGTGCTGTTTTCAACTAAATTTTCTACATTTTAACAAGGGATGGATTATTTGTGATTATTTGGTGAGTAGTGAATGATGACATTTTTACAGTAGGCTAAATTATTACTAGACAGTAACATCAGTGTCTCAGAATTTGGACAGGATGGTGAGGTTTTAATTTTCAGTGTAGCTCTGCAGTGACTATGCTAAGACTTATGTGTGAAACCTTACACACAGATCCATGTGGTATTCTCACTGTGGCATCCCTAGTGCAGGCTTTACACAGTACTCTAATAACACAACATTGAAGGCCTTAGAAGGCAAAAGCATACATGTGAGGAAGGAAGGGGAATGGATGGTATGTTGTGGGGGGGGGGGGGGATTAGGGTTACAGAATATTATTTTGGTATAGACGACTAGAATGCATGGAGGACAGGTGTTTTCTTTGAGATAAATCTTTAACAGTAAATTAGTATTTATCTGTTTTAACTTGGCTTAGTCCTGCAAAATTCATGCCCTTACTGTGATGGAACAATTGAGGTTCTTATGTTTTGTGTCTGATTTAAAGGGGGCAGGCAAAGGGGAGCAAGGGGGGGGGGGCAAAGGGGAGGTTTGGATGTATCATTGGTAAGAAGTTAATGACTGAAGGAAGAAGAGCCAGTGTGGTTGTTAAACAGACAGTAATATCTGAGTTCTGTATTTTTCTGTATTTTTTCAGTTCTGTATTTTTTTTAGATAATAGAAACCTGTGTTTCCTACTTCAAGATTTGCTGTATATCTCTGTCGAGTTGCAAACATCGTACTATCTTAGTGCAGTGAATTTGATGAAATTTGATTTAAAGGGTTATTCCTTAAAAACAAAATGGTAACACAGTTGCACTCATTGTAGTAGCCTTTCATGTTTGTCTGAAGTTATACTTTTTAAGTAGCTTTTTAACCCTTTATTTCCCTGCAACTTTACCAAACCGACTGCACGTGTTTCCAAACATGTGATCACAATATGATTAAACTAAGATACCGTCAAAAAACATTTTGCCACTCAAAGGTCAATATAATCAGCGAGTAATTAGCAAATTAATTTGATGCATAGCATGTTCCCCCCCCCCCCCCCCCTAAAGGACAACATGCATAATCAAATATGGGCTCAATTTAAAATTTTCAAACTTGTTGATCCTTACATCTTTCTTGATATGAATTTTAAGTAATCAAGGCATACTACATTGCAGTGGGAGTTTTTTTATGATTGTTATTAGTTATCATGCTGTTAAGGATGTTTACTTGTGGGTGAACTGGGGATTTGTTATTAACTTCTTCCTTTGTGCATATATACAGTATTTGGAAGCACTAGATAAGACCCTCCCCCCGCCCCTCCCCCTCGTTTTGTTTTGACTTCCTTATCACAGTCTTTCACACCAACTTCATCTTTGTAACTGCACTGTATCTTGTAATATTTACTGTATTATAACTACACAGTAGTAATGCTGGATGATTAGAAAGCTGTGGAGAAAGAAATGAATGATTGTATATAGCATTATAAAAGAAAACAATGATAACAATCAGCTGAAAAAAGCTGAGCTATGAATGTATGATTCATCTTTCAACATTTCCTTTGATTCAATATATTTGTTCTTTGATGGATTGTAGTGTCATTGGTTTCACATTAGAACTTACAGTAGACACTGCAATGCTTTTTAGTAATATTTTTGACATATATGCCATAACATGTATCCTACTGATACAGCTAAAATCTTAATGAAATTATTGTTAACTCTGCATTTATATGCTAATCGTTAATGCGTATGATGGGCATAAGATAAATGTATTAAACAGGTAAACAAAAATTTCAATATATAGCTCACTACATGCAAATACATTGAAAGGGGCTTGTCATATCCTAAGGCTTTAGTGAGCTCCCAACCACCGTACAGTATTATATATAAACCAGTCCCTTGCTCTGTTCATCAAAGTTTTGGGTGTGTCGTGATTGTGAATTATTTCTGCTTAGCTAAAATAAGCGAGTCATACATGAGATGTATGCTGAGTCGAAGGGTTCAAAATATTCATTTGGAATGGAGAGAGAGAGAACAATTTTCAGTAAAATAATATTGCAAATAATATTATCAGGATGACTTGAATGCTATACTGTGCATTCAAATTGACTTGCACACGTGAATAATGCTTTGACATCAGTGAAGGCCTCATTTAATAATCAGAGGTGTCAAGTTGGAACATGTAGATACAGCCACAGAAAAAAAACCTAAACCAGAGCTAAATCTACTCTAAGCTGTGGTACTGTAGGTGCTAAATAGGTCAAACAGACAAATAGGAATTTCATTCTTTGATAGGAAAGTCATTCTTGAATAATTATTGACAAAAGTGTATCTATAGTCATGAGTGCTTTTTGTATGGCAAATTACTTTCCTTACAGCAGGTATTGTGTTTGGTCCCATTTTGCAGCACTTTGATCACACTAACTGGGTACTGATCTAAGAAACAAATTGCACCAGTATATAACAAGCTTTTAAAGAATGTATATGAGATGACCTCTTAGCTTTTCTCATTGACTGAAGGGTGTTGTTGAATTGTATAGCAGTGGTTTTAAACAATGTGTAAGCCCAATCAAGACTCCAATACAATACAATTCTTCATTAGTTGAAATGAAAGTTGACCAGACCATATACTTGTAACAAAAATTGATAACAAAAATAATGAACAATTTTATGATGGGATTATGGCATGTAAGTGGTCATCAGATTTTACTTTAAATGCAAAGTTATTTGACAAAATTCTGAAAGTTTTTCGAAGGGAATGTTACAATTTCAAATTTTTTCAATTTTAATTTCAAATTTATTTCTCATACGTTTGTACAAGATTAACACAAAACTAACATTACAGTAGGAAGGTTAACATATGAAGGACACTGGGAAAACAGCAAGGCTGTTATCTCAGCTAGTGACCCCCAGTGTGCTAAATTTGCAGATCATGAGATTTTACTCTAAATGTAAAGTTATTTGACCAAATTCAGTATGTATTGCCAAGTGAATGTTCTAAATTTGCAGTAACAAAGCTTTGGTCAAGAAAGTAAAGGCTTTTACAATCAATGGTACCCTACCAGGGCTCAAAATAATTTTTTGGTGACGAGGGCTCTTTTCAGCACAAGCAGATTTTTTACGAGGGCTGTTTTACCGATGACGGGGGCTCTTTTTGGTGTTGCGAGGGCTGTTTTTCCTGTATAAATTGTAGCTACAAAATTGATCCATTTTTACAACATTTTATCAGTAAAATTAATTACTATATAAAGTAGACCTACCATTGACTAAGACAAAAAACAAAGCTAATAAATTTTCAAGGTGTTTCACCGATACACTCTCTTTATTTCAACACCCAAATAATAACGTTTGATAGTGGACTCCTTATTCACCACAGGTTTCCCCATCTTCTGCTTCTCTTTCCCCTTATCTGATCCCCCAGACGCACCCTTGAAGCCAACTTAAAGTTTTCCATTTTGATCACAGGATCGAGGCTCAGTCTAGGTCTAACACAGTGTCTATGTTATGTACTCTAAAATAGCCTACTTTGTATCTTGTTAAGTATATGCCTTTATTCTGTTAATTTCATCCAAATACAGGGATGAGCCTTGGGTAAAAAAAAAAATTACTGAACTTTGTGGGTGATACTATACTAACGCCGAGGGCGTCAGTCAGCACGCAGCGCGACTTAGTTATGGGTGGGGTCCATGGGCCTGCCTTTATTCGAGGTTTAAAGACAACATTTTGGTGCCTAGAATTTTAAATTTATTAAAACACTCAAAGCAAAGTTTCACACTGTGCACACCGAAGCCACATGCCTAGCCTGTCGTTTTCACCCTACTTGATTCTTTCAATCATGGCGACCATAATTAAAAATTTACTGTTCATAAAATGTACACAATGATCAGTTTTAATCTGGAATAATATTCAGCAGCTACAGCACTACACTTCTCCTCAATTGTCCCTACTCTAATGATACTCAAATATTGAAAATCATGGGAAGCTTATGAAAATATCGATGCAATAATGTTCGGAACGTTACGAAAATCCAGAGAAAGATTTGCAGTATAGGCTCCAGTTTGCGTATGCTACAGTGTGTTAGGATAATAGTTATTGTCCGCGGAAAAAGCTCATTCCTTCATATATTACCATGGTAACAATATTACTAACTGCGAAGCAAGATCGCTTGTGTTGCATACATCCTATTGTATTGCCTTGACAAATGGTTTCTCGAACCCGCGCAATATCACATTAATACCCCCTCCCCCTTTGGTTCATAGGCCTAGGCCTATATCTCTTTATCTTGTTAGTCATTTGATCAATTCCCCTATATCGAAACAAGTCTGTTAGCTGTTCATAAATAACCCACACGGCACTATGTCCTACGACGTAAGTCAGCTGCGGTCCCGATTTTCCTATTTAAAAAGTTGTCGGAAATTTCGCGCCATTTTGTAACTGACTGCATGGTCGTTATATTACTACGACGCAAAACTTTTCCCTCCTGCTAGTTAGGTATATAAGGAAAACATCGCAGGAGCTGTCAATATTAGCTCACTCTTTCCACAGTACTGTGATACACAACACCTAGCTGGGAGAAAAAAAATACAAATACACAGGTGTGCGAAAATAATCACGCGACGAACCGATATTTTTTTAGCTAGCTAGATGGTTGGTTATTGAGTGTGGATTTTCATATTGCGTTGTTTACTAGACTATTAATTCGTGTGTGAGTGAACGTACAAACCATGCTGTTATGTATAACAAAAGGATCGGCAGTCAGGGTTTTTTTTCAGTGATATATTTCACAGTATTGTGTCATCTTCTTAAACGTGCGGTGCCCGTTAACTGAGCAGTACATGTAAGGGAGGGCGATTTTAGCGGTGTTTGCATTTTTTTTCGCCCTCGTGATTTCTTTTCTGGGGCGATTTTTCAACTTCGTAGGGCGAATCGCCCTTCGCCCCCGTGTATTTTGAGCCCTGTACCCTACAGTAGGTTTCAAAATGAACCAAGTTGCATTCCACAATTTTTCCAGTAGATATAAACAACTGATATTTTTATATGTATATCCAGACAGTGCTGTAACTGAAATAGTTTTCTACGGTGATGAAGCTAACAGCCAATAGCCATCTTTACACATGCTTCATACTGTACCATCCTAAGGTACTACAACTGCTTTCCTTGCCTCTTCATACCATTTATTAGATTTTACTAGCATCCCAAATCTGCTGTCAGATTACTACAGGTTCGCATTCGTCGTTTCACTCTGCCAATATTCCACGTACTGCTGTAACTGACAGTGAACGTCTTTCTGATCTTTCTCTTTTATTTTTCTCTGAATGATCTTATTTGGTAGGTACATTAAGAGTGACAAGCAACTCTTATGGATTTAAATACTATCTGAAGACTGACTAGATAATCTCTCATTAAATTGAGTCAAAAAGTCCACAAAACTTCCCCTGGAGTGTGATTTTTATCTGATTATTTTATTGACGTATTGGAACTTGAGCCAGTGAAGGAGGTGGTTAATAAATTCATGGTTCTGTTAATAGCTGTCATTCAGTAATGACATGTTCAGTATTCGTGCATATTGTACACTGCATGTGAGATAAAGCAGCCCTGCAGCTTGCTGACTCGGTATTATGTGGAATGTGAAGAAAGAGATCTAACAGAAAGGAATATTTCCATAAATGATTTAGATGGTAAAGCTGCAGGGTATGATTTAGTTATAAGTGAGTGTTGATGTACTGGTCAACAGTTTTTTTTCTTTGGGCCTGGGGGGGGGGGGACAAGGGGGGGAGTGAGTTAATAATTAAATACAGTAGAGAATTCAGATAGTGTTTTGTGTTTCTTACAGTAGCCCAGTACTTGCAGAATGCTCTGTGTTTTTGCTCTGAATGGTGGATGCCTGGCACAGTTCTGAGATCCACAATTTTAAGTGTCTTATCATCTTGTTGCTTTTTAACTTGGTTTTGGCTCTTGTACATATTGGCACTTTGGCAGATAGTTGATGCAATCACTAATAAATCATAGTTTATTGGTATGTAAAATTTAGTGCAAACTACCCACATTGCATTTGTTTTTTTTTTTGGTAAATACTCTACACTCTTAGAATGTTAACTTTAAAAGGATTGTCTGGTGGCCCAAAGAAGTTACCTTAAAAAATAGTAAATAATTTTCCAAACATGTTGTCAAAGTATGAGAACGCTAATGTTGCGTT
>KN886059.1:26894-38138 GCA_000934455.1 Apostichopus parvimensis
GTCGAATGGGGACAATTTTTACATGGCTAGAAAGAGAAAAATAATAACTACAAGGACAATGTATCAAAATCTTCCACCAGACAATTCCTTTAAGTCATTGGTCTTTTTTCTAATATTACTCATTGCAGAGATTGTAGCTTGAGTGATGAAGAAGACGACTTCAACATGGAATCTGAGAACCAGGTGGAGTCGCTTGAGAGGCAGAGAAGGGTCGTGTCTGGTTTGAAGAGAGAACATACTCTCAGTATGGAAGAAGCTGAAGCAGAATTGCAAGAGATGATGAAGAAGCTAAAAAAGGACAAAGATGAAGGTGGGTTTAAGATACCATTTTTGATTCCTGACCAAAAGCAAAGGAAAATTTGTATATGTGTGTGTGTATGTATGTATGTATGTTATGCCTTGACTTGGAAACATAACTCACCATGTCCAGCTTACATGATCTTTATACTTAGTTCTTGGGTGCTGTGTTTATCGTTGGAGATCAAAGGTCATTTCAGATCATTCAGATTTTGCTCGAAAGTCAAAAGGATATATCTGAAATGAGTTTACATTGTGGACACTGTGAAGTTTTTGTCCTGATAATGAGACTCAAGATCTACTGCTACACACTATGAAGCAGACCAGTAGTGATACTTGTACTTAGATAGTTTCCAGAGAAAACTTCTAAGAATAGTATTACTAGCTTTCAAAGAAAACTTCAAAGTAAGTACTGTTTTCTTACTCATTGGAGGCACAAAAAAACGTTAACCAGAAAGGATGCTCGATTAGTACCAACCTTATTTCTCACTCATTTTAACTCAGCCAAAATTGTCATTGTCTAGTAAACTTGATTACTCTGTCATGGAGCAAAATAATGTTTCCATTGCATTTTTCCTTTTTCCATAGGTTTTCTCAAACTTGAAAAAGAGATATCTGCCATGGACCAGCCAGCTGACTTCACAAAAATCGATAGGTTTGTCGATCTCAAGGTTAACATGATCTGTGAGACATTCGTACGTCAGAAACGTGTGATGCAGACGGAATTAGTGATGCGATACACAGAAAGGAAATCGGAATCCAATTTAGAGAGGAAGAGGGCAGCAGTCGATGTTCAGAGAATGTCTACAGAATTAGAAATTGAAGAAGAGGAGAAACGTTTGCAGGAGTTGGAGAAGCTAGTTTTGTATTCTCCCCCCATCGAGATGTTGTCATCTACCAGCTCCGAAACCAGCAGTGTTAGCTTAGATGAACAGCAGAAAAAGAACAGGATTGAAATGGGTTTGAAATTAAATAGGCATGCTCAGTCTCTGCCAGATATTAAAGGAGGTAATTCCAAAGGAGCGCGAAGGAAAAGTGTATCGGACAGTCCTAAAAGATCGTCGAGTCTCTCACAGAACGGGAGAGCGAAACAGTCCTTGCCTCAGAGGGCACGTTCACACTCTGTAAACGCCGGTAGCGATAGAAGGGTTGTCAGTGGAAACAGCAGCACAGCTGAATGTAGAAAGCCAGTTAAGAAGAGAGTTCAAGGAACCACAGATAGCGGTAGTGTGTTTTCAAGACTGTACCCACCAGTGAAACCCAAATTTGAGTTTTTGAAAAAGAAGGACCCATTAGAATATGAAGAGAATGATGCTACAAGAAACAGGCAGTGGGACAAGGGTAAGTTGATTAGAAGAACAGTATCACCATCCCAAGGGAATTTGCCTCCAGGAAAGAGTAGCAGCGACAGACTAAACCTGAAACATTCATATCAACCTAAGGTACACGAGAACGGATTATCAATTAATCCAAAGAAAATCCAGACTGTTACAATGAAGCATTCTGGACTCAGCTCAACACTTCCAAGGACTAAATCTTCTGTAAAACCCAAATTGTCAAGCAACGACTCAGCACAAAAGAAAGGTGGTGATAGCATCAAATCCACAAAAAGAATTCCCAACACCACCAGGTCAAGGACCAACAGTTCCCCGGATGTATCTTGCGTCAAATCACCAAAAAATAAAAAAATCGTTGATAAGAAGACAGATTCAAAGTTAACCAGAAAAGTATTAAGGAGAGGAGAGAGAAAGGCACCAGTGTGGCAGAAAGATAAAGATAGTTCTTCTAGTAACTCACCTGTTTCTTTTGTGACTCCTTCATCTCAATTTCCAAAGAGAGTATCCAAGAGAAAGCAGATCTCAACAGGAATCTGGACATCATTAGAGCAATTTCCGATTCAGAAAGAAGCCTCCGAAGCTTATTTTGTTCCATGGAATCCTGAGAGATGTGTCTCTCTCGAAGATATATCCGTAAATCCCGATCGTGAGAACATTTTCCGAGACAGGAGTCTCAGTATGATTGAGCTTCCAAACAGATCTGACGAGGAGGAAGTTGATATCGTTCAAGCCGAACGTAGAGATACCGTCCCCATCAGCAATGATGATGAACAGTCTAATCCTGATAGAAATGTCAAAACTCTTGAGGAGGAATATCTGAAACCATTGCCAGAGATTAAGCCAGATGCTTCTCCTTTAGAGGTAAAAGCTGTGCCAGCTGCTGTCCTTCACGAGACTAAATATTCGGATGACAGTATCGAAGAGGATTCTTTAGATGAAGATGACTCCAAATTGAACCAATCAGATATTTTTGGTGATAATGACAAAGATGATACTCTTTTGGAGGGATGGACACAGAGGAAGAGCGAAACAAAACATCCAGGAAATGAAAGTAAAAATCTTCTTCAAGACGCAGGTGAGAAAAGTTTTCCAGATGAGGTAGGATGTCATTTGTGTAATGCTGGGCGTAATTTTTCAAGGAAGACATCAGATGAATGCTATGAGCTTGGAACAGATACCAAGAATATCTGCAATTGTAGCTTACCTTCCAAAGAAGATGGGAAGTCGGAGCATTCACAGCCACATAATAACAGTTCCTTGGGTTTAGTAGGTGGCAATGATGCTCTTGCAGACACAGAAAGTGCTAAGTCAGAGGACAGTGAAAAGGATGATGGAGATGCTGGGAAGGACGTCCCTCGTGCAATGAGTAAGGAGGAATGTAGGAGTAACAATGTTCCAGTAGTTGTTGATGAACAGACTGATACTGGAAATGTTGGTGAGAACAACATGAACTTATATGACTCATTAAGTGATGAGGAGAGCTCATTTGAAAGTGGTTCGTCCTCTGGAAATAAAGATGGAAATGAAGGGTCTTCAGTGGAAGAAATGCAGACAGAGGACATGAAAGAGAAGCAATCATTGGATAGGAATCTTATTTCTGATGAAATGGTTCAGTGTAATGTAGACAAACTGGCTCCTGCTTTAGAGACCAGTTGTGAGATAGATCTCCCACCGAGAGCAGAGTCTTTATATGGAGATTCAAGTTCAGAATCAGAGAATATTCCTAGTGAGGGTGATAGTGAAACTTGTGAGAATCTTTCGCACAATGAGGGAAACATTAAATTTGATGAGCAGATGGAAGATGAGGATGATGGTGGGCATGATGATGATGATGATGGTGAAGAAAGTAAATTGTCGGCAGAAGACAACACTGATCCTCAGGACATTGATAGTGAACCAGTGAATGATACACCACTTAGCAATAAATGTTTAAGGCAAACTCCAGATGAGATTGAGATAGATGATGAACATGATGATGATGAACATTATGGTGGTGACAGTGAAGGAAGGAAACATATAAAAGAAAATGGCTTGGACTCTCCGCATGATAATTCAACCTCCTCCTCACCAGTGAATGATGAACCTTTAGGCAATAAATATTCAAGGGAAAATTCAGAAGAGGTAGATGGTCAAAATGAGGTTGATGCTGATCACATTTGTGAAGACAGGAAGACAGTTCTGGAAGCCAATCACCCTAAAACTTCAGGGAGTAGTATCGACTGTGTTTCCCTGTCACCCATGAATGGAAGGTACAAAAAATCAGAGCACCCTCATAATCAAAAGGAAGTAAGCACCTTGGAAGTCCAAGTCAATGTTTGTGAGGATGTAGATGTCAATGGAATATATTTAGAGAGTACAATGGTCAAAATCTTAGTAGAGGCAGAATCACAGACGACAATGCCATCATCTGAGGTTATGATCAACTTTGCTAGTGAGCAGACACCAGATGACAACAACTGTCATGGAAAGGGAAGTGTAGTTCCACTCAATTTGTCAAGGGAGAATCATGAAATGGGTAACGGTTGTGAAAGCACCGAAAATGGCATCGATCATGGTGATAAATCCAACGAGAGTGCAGAAACAATAAATGTAGCAAGTGTCGGCTGCCAGACTTTACAGCCTGATGTTGACAAATTAAACAATCAGTATAATCATACCTCTCCAGATCATAGATATGGATTGTCAGACACAATTGTTCAGAATTTCAGCTATTTTTCAACAAAAGGAACTTGCACTTCAGATGAACCTATGTCTCCAACAACGAATGGTCTGCTGTCACCGTGTGAAAAGATAAAACATGCCATCAGTGTAGATGAAGTCAGCTGCCAGACTTCCCCTGTTAATGGTATACATATTAATCTTGTGAAAAGATCACCAAGTGATCCCAGTGATAAATTTGAGATTGGGAATCGATCAACTAAAGTCAATATGGCCGATGTTTCCTCTCAAACTGCAGAAACCAATGGTTCAGGTCCTGCTAATGGTGGTTCCCCAGTGGCATCAGACGATGAAACACTCAGCAAGTTAAGTGAATCATATTCTAAAGACATATATCCTACAGATGCATCACTAGTTGGAAAGGAAGGTGAACCCATCGTAACCCAGAATGTTTTTGTGTCAAGGTCACCTCACGTAGAGCCAGAACCAAACACTGTAAGAGATGACATTGATAGTGGCTTAGCATTTTTATCAAATGAGGAATTGGATGCAGACATTAGTGAGCAGACTGCATGTGTCCATCATAATGTGAGTCTTCCTAGTACAAGATCATCGAAACATCGATTACGTCCTGCCTCGTTGACAGATGAAGACTTACACAGTTCGGAGTCGCTGGAGGTATCCTCATCTTCCCTTTCATCTAGTCTCTCAGACCATTCCTCATCATCTCTTAGTGACCATGAAGCTCCTCCCTCCACAAGTCTTCCAAACAATGCTGCCTGTATCCCAGCTTTGTATCTCACTAATACTCCCACATCTACAGGTGAACTAATCAACAATCCTGCCATTGGCGATGACACATCACTTCAGCAAGATGTAAATGGTAATTCCGGCACATTTGTAGCCAATGATGTTGAACACCCGAGAGATACCATGACAGGTTCTAGCTCACCTGAGAGCATTTCGTCAGAGAGTGATATGGGCTCACTCCATAGTATCACTCACTCCTTGGAAGGAGAAGAAGATGAAGGTGGAGCTGGAGGAGGAGAAGAAGGTGACCTCTCAGACATTGCTAGCGACTCTTCGGAGGAATTGATACGTAGCCTCACTCATTCACCTGATGGAGATCAAGCCAGAAGAGAAGAAGATAATGTGGATCACTTATCAACCATTGAAGAAGGTGACCTCTCTGACATTGCTAGTGACTCTTCCGAGGAATTGATACGTAGCCTCACTCATTCACCTGATGGAGATCAAGCCAGAAGAGAAGAAGATAATGTGGATAACTTATCAACCATTGAAGAAGGTGACCTCTCTGACAATGCTAGCGACTTTTCCGAGGAATTGATACGTAGTCTCACTCATTCACCTGATGGAGATCAAGTCAGAAGAGAAGAAGATAATGTGGATAACTTATCAACCGTTGAAAATGGAAAGTGCACCAATACCGCTGTCGCATTTTCGGAATGCCCGGATGAGGAATCTGAGGATGCTCTCATGCCATTAGTATACTTTGAAAAGAAAGGAGTGAGTGTTCGACTTCATGTCAAGGAGCCATTTGAAGGTGTAAACAAAGTATTTTCTCCATTCGTTGAGGAGGATGGAATTTTGGAGGAAAGTGATACTGGTGATGCAGAATCAGATTGTGAGTCTCCAGCCGGTTGGTTTAGTAATGAAGAAGGGGAAGATTATGATGATGTTCGTATTCTGCATAGTAAAGTGAAGGGATGCCGACACTCTCCTATCAAAACATTAGCTTCAGCTCATTACAGACATGCAGCAAGTAGTCTGCTTCAAGATGAATGTGATGGCATCGTACCTAAAGAGGATATAAATCCAGAAGGGTGTATTAGTATTAAAGTCACCTCCCCTTTCCACATACCAAATAAATGTCAGCAATGTTTATCAGAGGATAATGCGTGCACTTGTACTGTGCAGTGTGGTGCTTCCGGTGAGGTCGATGATGAAGATGATAACCATGTGGAAAATGAAGTCGATCTGGAAAGTTGTGGCATTTCTTCAAGTGATAAAGAGGAATGTTTAGAAGTCAGCAATCCAGAGGATGAGGTATGCAGTCTGCATGATGACCAAGTACCTACTGACATTGTTGATTCTGGTCACGACGAAGCATCGCTACCCGACGAGGATTACTCCGATGAGGATTGCGATAGTGACGATGAGACGGATGATATCGATCTCGAGTCGTTCAAGCGGAGTCTCCGTTCAGTGGGTGTGATATTTAGCCATGGCAAGAGGCATGCTTTAGATAGTGAGGAGATCTTTGATCCATACGCATTACCTCCGATCGAAGAGGAGAGAGATCTCCCAGAGTTATCGTCATCGCCTGTATCACACCATCGAATGGTACCATCGTATGACACTCTGTCAGATGAGGAAGGAGATGTTGCTCTGTATCAGAGAGCAATGAAAGAGGAAGACAAATATGTAGTCAGTGAAGTAGAGATGGATGTTTATTCTGATGAGAGTGACGATGATGATGACGATGATGATGATGATGATGATGATGATGATGACTATGATGATGACGATGATGTCTCATTGAATGATTTATCAGGGAATGAGGCTTCAAACAGCAGCAGTACTGATTGGTTCCCACGCCGAGTAGAAGTAGCATTAATTAAAGATGTCTTTACGGCAGAGCAAGATTTACCCAGTGATTTGGTAAGAAGTCCAGACGCAGACAATTTCCAGTTGCAGGAACGTATCAGTTGTCAGGTACAGCAACTTCCTGTTGTGAAGGAAGAATCGCTGCCCAACTCCGACTCATTCTCAGAGGAAGATTTAAGTGCAAGTACCTTCGGTAATCCTTGCTCAATTCCAAAGCCACCGAATACTGTGCGGATCCCAGTCTCCCCAAACTGTTTAAAGCTTTCAAATGGTTTAGGAGGTTTCTCGCCAAGGACAAACTCCAGAACGCCTCCTTTGGAAATTTCATTTGCATCTCCTGGAGTTTGCTTTTCCACAGCATCGCCATGTTCCTCTCCAGAATCGCCCCCGAGGAAATTCTTGAAAGACAGTCCATCGAAGTACTTAGGCAGTGATGACGATTATCTTTCCGAGGGTGAAACGACTCCCAACATCAGACGTTGGATCAGACCCCTCCAATCAACCAGAAACAGAGCTACTGGCAAAAGTCAAATAGATGGAGGAAGGAATGATGGTGTGGTGAAAACGTCTCAAGCCAAACTGAGTAAATTTGTTGAGAAAAAAGGCAATAAAGATTTGTTAGTCCATCAAACATTTTACCTTGAGGAAGAGACTGCGACAGAGGATGGTATCTTGTCAGATACTTTTGTACAATCCAATATACGTCATCCTGCAACAGATGGAGACGAGTCAGATGCTTCTAAGAGGATGGAGAGATGGCCGACCTCAAGCTTGGAGATACACACGCAACAGGAATCAGTTAAGCAAAAGTGCTCTTCCTTTGCAAGAGAGTACATGAGAGATGATGCGGAGAGTGGGAAATTCCCGAGTCTTCTTGCCGTAGCAACAGATGCACCATCAGAGAGGCATCACAAGAGATGGAATGAATCATTAATGCCATATTATGTCACAAGTTGTACCCAAACATCACCTCAGGCTTCCCCTAGTACATCATCAAGATTTCCAGAAAAATCTCACACTGAAGTTGTGCAGGGTAGTTCAGATATTCACCTTGCCCCTCTAACACTTAACTCAATAGGAAATCATCAATTTAATAGTAATTCCAAAGGGTCTTTTCCCACCGGTGACTTCAGGTGGGATCTTTTCCCACCAGTGGCCAACTTGCAACCAATACCATTCAAAAGGTCGGTCAGTTTACCAGAGTTTGATAATCCTTTACTCGTCAGCCCAAGAAAAAGTTCAGTGGAGGCAACACTAAGCGAAGGAGAAGATTCTCATCAAAGTCTCAGCCATGGACCTCGGAACGTTCCTGTGAAATCCAGAGATGTCCAGGCTATCAATCAGGACAGGAATAGAGACTCTACTTTAAGCAGTTATAGGACCTCGTCACCATTTCAAGATCAGGACGAAATCGCTAACGACGAACCTCACAGAAAGAATGACGGGCAGATATCAAGAAGAGTCGAGAACCTCGACCAGCCACACCAGCGAGATAGATTTGATAACACTGTTGGCAAAAGACAGAAACCTGAGTTGATGGCTTCAGAGCAGGCTGGATTATGTGCAAGATGTAAAGGATGTTTATTGCCATACAATGGCCGATCTGGCCAAGATCCAACAAATAGTATCAGGAATGTAATACCACCGGTCTGGAAGCCTATTAGAAGTCAGGCGTCGACTCTATCGAGCCAGGAAGACTTTCATCGTAGAATCGACGATCTGCAGCACCAGCATCCCGAGAATGACGATCGGGCATCTCGGGATAGACTGCCAGTGAACAAGCCCGTCATCACTCCTACGAATATAACAGAGAATGATACGGTGGTAACCTCAGTGGACGACAGGGTGCCTCCAGCTGATTGTGCTAAAGTCCAGAGCAAAAGAGTGGTATCTCACAAAGAGCTGGTACCTCAGAGAGTCCAGATGCCTGTATTCTCAGACGTCAGCTTTGATTCAGAGTTTGCAGATCATGAGTTTTTCTCAGATGAAGAGGAGGAGGAGGAGGCGGAGGAGGAGGAGGGGCATAATGCAGAGGAAGTAAATGAAGAGACTGAAATAATAATAGAAGAAGAGGAAGATCTAAAGGAGGAGGTTGAGATAGAGGAAGAGAGAGCATCGGGTGGAATAGATCCGGACCTGCTGGATGACCAATTGGAACCTGAGTTGGCTGCTCTCATGTCAGACTCTGCAGTCACTCCTGTCGATCCATCAGCTGTTACAGAACAGAGTAAGAACGTTGACAGTGCCCCCCTATCTGTCGATCCAAATCCATTGCTTATGAGAGATAAGATGGGAAGGGCTGGTAGTCGTGAAGCATCCGGTAATTACACGACTGGATTACCCGTTCAGAGGTCAAAAGACCATTCGAATGACTATGTTCTCTCTGTTAACATTAACATCCCTCCATTCCCTAACCGCGTCGAACAGCACTGGAACCCCGCTCATTACACACCGAGTATGCCACACACTTGGCCAGAGGTTGCAAGGACAGAACAAGCGCCACAATCTCCTCAGGTTGGGGAACAGCCTGCCGCCGTGGAAGGGTGGACGAGCGGTCAGAGGACACAGGATACAGTCGTGAATACGCAGAGGAGGTTTCCTTCCGAGAGCACAGCCTCACATCTCACCTCCAGCAGTGGTGTATTCACAAACAGTATGCAAACCAGTGAAATGGTCAGCTCCCCGAATAGATCAAATGGAAGCTTAAGCCCGATAGATTCTGCGATCTCTGATTCGGACATTAATAATGTCAGAAATGAGTTGGAGGAGTTCTTGTTGAAGAATAAGAAGCTGGATCGAGCATCCCCGCCGGTGTTCAGCGATGAGGACGAGGATGAGAAGATAGACCTCTCGACGCCTGGACGAATGGGAACGGAGAGAGATCAGAGCTGGACTAGTCCAGACCTGGAGTCTTTGAGGGACGAGAGAGACGGTGTCAGACGTCTCAGCAACAGCTGGAGTAGAAGTGACATTGCCGTGGAACTAATGGAGGCCAGAATAATGCACGGCATCGGAGAAACGGATGCCTTTCTCAGGTTCCTGGAAAATGATATCCCAGAAGAAGAATGGTTACACACCAGGAATGACCTTGACATACAGCACGAAGAAGAGAAGAGAGAGATCTTAGCATGGGAAAAGAATTCAGAAGGTCACAGGGAGGAAGACGAATACGATGTCAAGCAGATTAGTCTCGACATGGCCCTGATTCCGTCAACGGGTCTCTCACCAGAGAGGAGGAAACCGCCTAGTGAACATTTGAAATTTTTGCAAGGATTAAGGAAAGACCTCGTTAGCAGCGGTCCTCCATCCTTCTTCGATGAGAAAAATGAGATCGAAGCTCTCCTGGAGGAGTACAAGGAGTTGCATCGAAATTCCGAGTCTGAAATCGCTCAGGCTCAGCGAGAGCTCGACGGGGTCAGGAATAGATCAACAGAGCCCCTTCTGAGGGAACCACCATCGAAAAATTACTTTGGAACGTTTAAGGAAGAAGACAGTGAAAAGGTGAGTAAAATTAAGTTTTTTTTTTTACAACATTTACTTTTAGTCAACAGCTAAAGGGAACGGTTTCGTAGGTTCTGAAGATCACATGTCTTGTATTGGAAATATATAAAGGAATTATGAGGCGTAGCAAGTGGTTCAGCAACTGCTAGAAATCTTTTGTTGAATTTAGCTGCTCGCATTTGCAACATGAACTCCCTGACTCCTTTTTTAGTTGAATGTTAAGGAAGGCATTAGTCAAAACTGATATAATACTAAACATTTAGAATGATTTACCTTACATGTTTTTTTGGCTGTCCAAAATCCAACCAAAAGAAGGAACAAAAGAAAAATGCAAATATTTTGATGCCATACCCTTGCCTTTCTCAAGGAAATATGTCTTGTGACAAATAAGATTATTAAGTCAATCAAATTGCTCTCTTAAGAAACTATGTACAAAAGTAGTACACTATATGCCACAGTGTGTACAAATGTAGTACACTCTATTGCCACATTATGTAAACATGTAGTCCACTATATGCCACAGTATGTACAAATGTAGTCCACCATATGCCATAGTATGTACAAATTTAGTAAACCATATGCCACCTGATGTACAAATGTAGTGCACTATATGCCACAGTATGTACAAATGTAGTGCACTATATGCCATAGTATGTAAAAATGTAGTGCACTATATTGCCACCTGATGTACAAATGTAGTGCACCATATGCCATAGTATGTACAAATTTAGTAAACCATATGCCACCTGATGTACAAATGTAGTGCACTATATGCCACAGTATGTACAAATGTAGTGCACTATATGCCATAGTATGTAAAAAT
>KN886059.1:49360-92724 GCA_000934455.1 Apostichopus parvimensis
TGACAAAAAACAAACAAATTGAAACAAATTGACTGGGAACACTTGATAAGCAACAAATTAAATCTCTACATATTTCACATGGCATTTTATTTAATTTAATGGTGGGATGATTGACATTGGGATGTTTAACAGGTGACCATGGCCCCAAACCCCTTACCCCCCTCCCAAAAGGTAAGATCACACCCTATCCCCCTCTCCCAAGTTAATATTGAGGTTGCAATTGTGTAAGAATGTAAATGTGTAAGAATTGAAAATTATGTCACATACCAATCAATATGAAAATTAAATTATTCTCATCATCTCCAGCAAAAATATAAGATTATTTATTGAGTGATCAACAACCTATCATCACTTTTCACCAGCAACCTCAGAACAAATTCCGAGGTCGTTCCTAAGGTCAGCTTCTTAACCTTTTTCTCTCTCTCTCTGAAAGATGAGAAATAACAACACCATTCCCTTATTAGACATTTGCTGTAGGTGATGAAAACCATTTACATGCATGTTGGTGTATTATTTCAGTGACTATTGGGTGAATTATGATAGAACACACCCATATGCAGGTAGTATCCTTCCATCCAGCTTTACTGTTTGAAAAGTAAGAATACCAGCAAAAAGTCCATAAACACAAAAAATATCCTTGAAGTCATTATTTTGTGGAGAGTATACAGTAGCTCTTGCAATGAAATGGATCTGTTATTCTTGATGATAAGTAAGATGTGTATGTGGGTATTCCTTCCATGTTTTGTCCTTGAGTAAATTGGGCTCTCCAAAATTATGAATTCACTGTCATTAAACAATATATATATTTATTGTTAAAAATTCATGAAAAACAATATAAGAACAAGCATATACTGTAGTTGACAATTAAATAGGTAACATAACTTGCTATCTAAGCATCCAGTAAACTTCAATTCAATTCTGAAAAAAGTCGGCAGTCCATGTGCATAAATTTTGAATGATAAAATGGATCATAGCTGACTGGGAAATTCTGAACAAATTTGAAACAGACAAAGTTAATGAGCATTAAAAGATTTAAAGTCAGATTAACTTTCAATATTTAATTTTCATTCAGATATATTGTTACATCATATGTTAATTATCATCTATGAATATTCAATGACATGTAACATGGTATAAATATTCATGAGCCCTGGACAGGTCTAGTCATACCTATGGGATGGGATAAAAGTTGGACCAGGATGAGAAAAGGTGCTGAGCTGTGAAAGGGAGTGTGGTATAGGTATATGGGATTCATTAGAATTTGCCTAAAAGAAAGTCACAAGATCAGAATTTTGTGCTGTTTGAGCTCCACGATGGGGCTATGGGGTGTAGAGAAAAAAAACTCCCTTATCCCCTTCCTCTCCTCTTCCTTATCTCTCCTTTCCTCCTCCCCCCCCCTCCTTTGCTCCCTTCTTCACCTACTCCTCTCCTCATTTCCCTTCTCCACCTACTCCTCCCCCCCCCACCCCCCCCCATTCTCCTCTCCTTATTTCTCATTCACCTCCTCTTGCTAAGTTTTCCTGTCCCTCTTAGGACCACGTACTGTGTTACATTAGTACACAAGGTAGATAGATCTTCACCACTCCTATCATATCATAAAACAGTAACAGTCTTTATATCATGATCAGCTGATATACTGTAATATGGGACAACTTTCACACAGGAATAACCTAAGGTTTTTGTCTCTTATCATCAGACAGGCAGGCCAGCTATTAATATTATAAACTTATAAACACTTGAAGCTGTCAAATCAGCCAGGGATTTGCTTCCTGGAGGAAGACCATTGATCTGAGATTTAACTATCTGTCAGGGATTATAACTCACTCATTGATAATCCATGACTCTCCAAATACTACAATGTGATTGGTTCATATTCTCAACAAAAAGTAATTCGAATCACAACAACTGTCAGGAACCTCAAAGAGTTGTCACTAAAACATCTCCCATGTGTATTCTGTTACTCAGAACTTTATATCATATCTTACTGAACTCCAAGGTTCAGTAAATAAAGTTTAAAGTGATAGTAATGAACTGCTCGGGTCACTACACCCAAATAATAGTAGAGTGTTGGTAAGTTCTAAAAATGCTATCATCTGATTGGTCAGCTTTCTCCAGAATATCTAAAATATCTGGATGTTTTCACATGTCATATACATACATGTGACTTCTGCGGTATCAATTGGTCCTATAACACATTTACATGTAACACACAGTTGATAAGGGATGTTTGTCACAAACCCTAAATGTGAAATATGTGTACGGTATACAGTAGGCACATGGTTGTATATTATAAATATTATAAAGTCCCAATATTGTGAGTTGTATATATTACAAATTCATTCATGTGTGAAGTCACAATATTGTATTATATTTCAGACTCGATGTTTTGGTTGCCTCCTAGACAAATGCCAAACATCCATCTACCAGTATAAAACACTAACCTATATGTACACTGAAAACAAGTAAACAGATATGAATATTAACTGTATGAAGTTCACCATTAATATTTTTTTGTACTTTTTGGATCAACTGTGCACAGCGTGTAGACACATGGTCAAGTGTGAATCGTGATGGTAGCAAAATTACTACATGACTAGACACACTGGAACCACTGCACAAATGTGTACTGCAATATGTATACTGACATATGGTAACTATCTGAGTGTAACACTATACAAGGAGAATATATGGTAGGTGCAATGACATACCCTACAGTACTACAGTACTTGCTAGTACAAGATACTAAAGTCTAGTATTTATGAGTACCATGGATACAGCTCACACACCCTCCCTACATGTAGAGACTATATATTACAACATTAAACAACTAAATCCATTTTATACACTTGGATCTCCCTTTAATCTCCCTTGCTGGTTCACTTTAGATATTCATTAGAGATACTGGTCCTGTCATCCCTGTATATGCCCCCTAGCTGGTCCTCTTTTTACTCATATAAAAGTATGTACTGCACAAGGATATAGTATATTAATAAATATAGATCTTTATATGTATATCCCTTCACCTTGGTCCTCTCAGTAGAAATATTGGTTACAAAGTGAAACAGTCAACCATTACACCCCCTCCTGCACCCTGTTCTACTTGTAACTAGAGATACCACACTACAAACATACAACTTGTCAACTTTCCACATCTCCCACCCCTCCACCTCCCCATGCCCCCCCCCCGCCTCCCCTCCCTCAGGGGTGATATGGGTGGGAGGAAGGATGGAAATTAACATCTGTGACTGATTAGATAGAACTGCAAGATTAAGGTTTTCATTTTATCCACAGACATGAACTATTAGGTGTACAGTAAATAATACCTACCCTGATATAAACACAATAATAATAAAGCTATTCATACATACAGGAATAAGTCTTGAACCTTTGACCGTACATACAGGAATAAGTCAACCTTTGACCCCCTCTTACAGTAGATACACAAATAGTTATTAAACATGACAGTTCACAATTCACACCCAATCCCCAAGGACCTTCTAGGTAAAAGTAACAAACAGTACCATGTGTGTGTACATAAAAAGGTTCAACTCTATAAGAATCTCACAGAGAATGTGATGTTGAATGAAATATTGACATTAATGACTAAAGCTGGAACATGTACAACATACTGTTGCTGAATCATAACCATATGGAGTCATTTTCTATTTAAATTTCTCTTTGTTTTTACTGTAAACAGTAAATTCATCTTTTGTTTGTTCAAATCTCACAAGGAGACAATAGAGTCAGATTTACAAGGATTCACAATATTATTATCCCTGATGGAACATTCTGGTTTTCTACCCCCCTCCCCCTCCCCCCTCTGCTATGAATCTTTCTTGTCTATCTGACACTACTGTATATTTGCTATTTTCTTAAAACAACGTACATACAGCTGTACCCGAGATCTGCTGTATATCTAGCAGTTCCCTGACTGTACAAAGAATGCACTGCACTTGATACATGAAACCTATTACTTAACTTATTTGTTAGCATATTCTGAGGTCATTAAATTGGTCACCATTAACTCGTTGCTAGGTTAGAAATTTGAAAGTATAGTTCGTAACTGTACTTAATTAAAGGCCTAAGCTGTAGGCAATAGTGTGTTCTCCTCCATTGTCTTCTTAGCCCTGTCAATACTCCACCCTTTCTCAACCATCATGCTTAAGTAGTGAGTCACCAACACCTATTAAATGGCAGCACCCCTAAGCTAAAGAGAGGGGTACTGGTGACATTACCCTCCTTAGAATGGGAAGGGATTGGAGTGATAGGAGAGATATAGTGGTGTTGATGACCCTTCAGTATATATATTTGACAGTGTAGCTTATCCCCAGTGATTGCAGTAAACCTGACATGTCACACTGGCTGGTAATCCTAACCAATCACAGGGCAGCTCAAGTACCACTTAAAAATACCTGCAGTGTGATGGTCTTGGATTGGGAGATGTTATCAATACTACATAGGTAATACAAGCACATGATATAGAACAGAAAGACAGGCATCAAAACAAAGTCTATAGATCTTAAGCTTTTGAAGTTTGCTTTGGTTTTCATACATTGCCAAAAGGTGAGTTATTTCGAAAATGAAACCTTTTCAATTTCTGTTGAAAGAGTTTCGTAAAAAGCTGTAGTACACACAGGCAACCTGAAGAGTTCATACAGCAACTCACAAACACTGTAGCTAGGCGTGCAGGCAACTTGTAGAGTTCATGCAATCCAACTCTACATGTCCTGCAATGGGAGCAGTTAGTAACCACAGAAACCACCTGAAGGCAGACAGTAAGATTCATTACAGATGTCAATCCAGAGTAGGGAAAGCTTTTAGGCCTCAGGGGTCACACACACCTTATCAAGGTCAACACCAAAACAATCTAGAGATTAAAATTATCATCACCTTTATAAGTTTGTTCTCAGCTCCCTGCACCCACATGTGCTCTTAACAACATCCAGGCAGGGTATGTGGTAATGTGGTAATAGTATTTATTCATATTTGACACAATTTTAACCAAGAAATGGATTTTCTCTTCGTTTCAACAAGTTACCACACTTCATATTTCTAGCATAAATTTAATGTTAATGAATGAGAAATCATGAAGATTATTTAACCATTTTTTGATCAATTTGAATATTTTTGTTGTTGTTGTTATTGTTGTAAAATTCTAGAAAAGTTTTGATTAGTTTGATACTATTTGATCAATACTTGCAAAAAGATAATGAATTTACAAAACAAAACTGTTATTACTATTTCTTAGGATTTAAAGTAGCTCTCTGAGTTCCAAACATATGAGTATTTCTGAAAAAAAAAGGATTGTAATTAACCAAACTACGAATTCCTTCTAAATTTTTCCACCAAATTATGTGATTGGGTGAAATTGATGAAATCCTCAACATTTCGTCGGCAGGACACTTATCCTACAGTACGTGGTTGTATAAATTTATAAAACACACTTAAATTTCAAAGTTCAAAATTTTCAACTTTGGCTTTGAACACTTAACTTGATATGACACTTGCCGAAACAAACGAATCAGTAACTGTTGTTGTAAGATTTTACTATGGACTAGCATTGAAATACTTGACATTTTCAAATAAAAAAAATAAAAAAATCTGCTTTTAGAGAAAATTTAGTTTTTATTTCAATAAAAGCAGGAGTGGCTACTCAAACTCTGAGTCTGAAGCAGAAATAGCTACTCAAACTTTCAAGTGGGAGTCTTAACCCTGACATGTAGATTTGAGTTATTAGCCTGATTGAAGCCTACTGTACCATATCCCCCAATGTACTGTACATACTGTACCAGTTACTGTACAGTACATGCCTGGATGCCAGTTACCTATTATGATCAAAACACCACTGAGGGTTAACAGTATTACCATTAACATTATTAACACTGTAGATATCATAGTGTCCCCAATCCCCTACAGAAGAGTCCAGATGGTTTACCTCAGACATTAATGAACCAGAACAGGCAAGTTCATGTTTAAGACAAAAGAAAGAAAACACACAAACCTTACTTAATGGGAAAGTTATCCCCAAACAAGTTTAAAAAAGACCAGACATTTTTTTTAAATTTTGTTTTTAAATGACCCAGAAATAGCAACATGTGGTTTTAGTTTCAAAAGAGAACTTGTACATGTATGTATTTGCCCTTAGGCCATCTTTAATCGAAACCAGAACGAAACCGGCTGAGGAAAGGTGTGCCACTTCAACACAGTTTGAAATTTGAATTTGAGTTGAAGAAGGAGAGTAATGGAGCCAAAACTTAACCGAAATTTGAGATCTTGATAGTAGTAGATTGTTGACTTGATGAGGTTATGTGCAGGTGATAACTTTAGTGTGGAGGATAGCACACAGCAGATCTTATGCAAACACACCTTTACACAAGTATTTGATTGCAGGTGGGATTCACACAGCTAGGTTGAAAGTCCATATATTACTTCTGTACTACTACATACATAGACCAGTACCAATTAGCAATTAGCATCATTCAAATCTAGACAAACATATTATGCAATATAACCTTAGAGACTTGGGACTTTTGGATTTAATTAATTGAACAAGTATACCCAACCCATTCATGATGAACATGGGACAGTAATAATGCAGTGATTTATTAAAGGCTTAGTGCGAAAGATTCAGTCATAAAATGATTTCAAATTGTTTTATTGTGTCGCATCGGCATCTAATGTGAAAGGGACTTAACACTGTACAGAGATCTAATGGATATAAAATCACTGACGGTAATTTATCAATCTTGCTAGTTGATATGCTAGAATGTGATATGCTAGAATGTGATCTGCTAGAAGGTCAGATAAAGGTCATCTAATAAGCACTTTTCTAGCTCCCAATTTAAAAAGTAGTTAACCATATGGAGATGACTACTTCATAATTCTATTTTTTTTACACCAAAGCAACAGAATATTTAATCACAATAAAAATTTCTAAAGATCAAAGTTAGTTCTAAATTGTGTTTTTACTATTTTCCATACATATTTTTTTTTATTAAATTATCTTTATTACCTGAATGGAAGAAACTTTACATGCTAATGAATTATATTGACATTTCAGCGATATGGAGAATATATTTAAGCTAATTAAATTATAAACTTGCACTGCTCCCAAGGAGAGTTTGGGTAACGGATGAGCACATGGGGAGGGGGTTGGGGTGGGATTGGGCTGGGGAGAGGGTGAAGGGTAAAATGTGATATACACAGAAAAGCTGAAGTCTTCCTTCCTGTAGATATGAGTCACTTGTTTACATTTAATACCATCTGGGCACATTATATCAAAGACACCCCATCTTTTACATTACAATTAGTGTTTGCACGGGTTATCCGGATACCCGGGTACCCGCCCGACGCGGTACTACCCGGTTCCTAATTTATTACCCGAATCCTACGCCAAGTGTGATTTTTAAAAAAAAAAATTGGCAAACTGACGGTTAGGAAGATTTCCCATTGACTTAGTGTGGTGTTAGGCTACCATGTTGTCGAGGATAACAGCAATAACGAAGGTAACCACCCGACGCGATACTACCCGGTTCCTAATTTATTACCCGAATCCTACACAAAGTGTGATTTAAAAAAAAAAAAATTGCAAACCGATGGTGAGGCAGATTTCCCATTGACTTAGTGTGGTGTTAGGCTACCATGTGCTCGAAGATAACAGCAATAACAAAAGTATTCCATAGATATCTTATTACTGCGTCACAATTTCAGCTAATAAACAGATGGCTAGGCTAGATACCCCATTGACTTAGTGTGGTGTTAGGCAACCATGTGGTCGAACGTAACAGCAATAATGTAAGTAATCCATGGATATCTTATAACTGCGTCATAATTTCAGCGAATAAACAGATGGTTAGGCTTAGCCGGCTAGATTTCTCATTGACTTAGTGTGGTGTTAGGCAACCATGTGGAAGAAATTATTATTTATTCATTCGTTTATTTCATAGAAGGAAAAGCTGACAAGGAATCTTACGAGATGTTTATGGATTATAGACGGGATAACTAAAAAATAATAATCGCAAGTGGCTTTTTACTGATCGTTTATTCCAAATGCGATCAAATTGCGGAATCGCGCAATCTCGCGGCTAATGCGAACCTTGGGCCTGCATAATAGATAGTAGTAGTAACAACTGTTTAAGAGCTAAATTGGATATTTATATGGTCTGATCCAATAGACGTGTAGAGCAAGCATAAGCAGCGGCGGCAGTGCGATGTTAGTAGTGATGTTAATTATATGAAGTTATTAACAAGTTAATGAAAGAAACAAAAGCAAATAGAAATTATTGAAGAAGGTTTATACCTTATCTTACACCTACTTTTTTGAACATGAAAACATTGTCAGTAGAGAATATAATTCATTTATTATAGCATCCAATATATAATTTCTTGAAAATCGTGATACACGAGGGTAAATAATTTTTTCCGGGTACCCGGATACCCGACGGGTAACGGCTCTCGGGTACCCGGTTCCCGATTTTTGGACCCGTGTAAACACTAATTACAATTCTTAACTTTTGGAGCCGATGAAACAATCTCCCTATACAGTAGATACTACCGTTCTTTATAGAATCACTATCTGTTTACAAACTTGCCGGGCTGTAAAGTTATCTAGATTCTTTTATCTTGCCATCGGGGGGCGAAGCTTGCACGAGTGTTCACGAGAATCCTACCAACTAATGCACAGTTGTACACAGAACGAGATCTGCATTGGCAACTGTCAATAGCTAAGGGTTTTACATGTCGCGGTTATATAGTGGATGGTATCTACATCTGTACAGTGGGAGTGGTACAAGTTCAAACGTCGTAACTCTTGAATGTATGTGCAAACAGGCTCAGCCCATGTCAAAACGGCCCGCTTTCTACGCAAACGAATGAATTAAGCACGTAACTACCTTCTACTGTACTGTACATATTTAAGTACTTTGTTATGCTTATATAGCACTGAAAATCTTTTATACTAATAAATTTAAGGGAATGTAATAACTTGATTAAATTCCTCCCTCATTCCTCAACCGATCATCTCTCTCTATATTTATATAAACTTTAGGAAAATAGCTTTGACGAATGGTGGATTTGGATTATTATTTCAATTTTTGCATAATTTTAATATTTTTGAAATTTCCAACTTTTTGATGCATGTACACTTGATGTCATAACCAATAAGGATTTACTATACATAGTGAAGTTTTTAAACAATTTTTTGGCTAGAAAGGGATTTAGCAAACTGGTCACCATACTCGCTGCCTGCTGCAATAATACAGCTCTAGCATGTACAGCTCATACCTAGTTGTCCAAATTTAGGCGATTCATACATTTTGTTGCGGGGGGGGGATTTTATCCGTAAACTTTTCCGAAACATGGTGACCAAGCGCTGGTTTTTTATTTCTCGCAGCCATTGAATGTCGAGGACAATTGAAGATCTAACCCATCTTTACAGATATGATAACCCCAATGCGATCTGGCATTATAATTCTACCTAAACCAGGCAAATCCTAGAGAGCTTGATCAAAGCAGGAGAATCATTAAATTTCCAGCTATAAAGCTAGACCTGAATTAACTCTCATCTCAATCCAACCACATCTGTACAGTTTACTAATACTGTAAGCCTCTTGTGTGAGTGACAGTCATAACAATGGGGCAAAACATGCAGGATTGACTATTTAAAGTAAGTATCCCAAAGATACTCCTGGAAAAGAACCTTTTCTAAGAGGTATTTAAAGAGGGTTTATTATGCAATGTATGTTAATGCCTTTGCTACCTTGCCTGCTCAATGTAACAGTCCTTCAGCCCTTTTAACACCAGATTTAGTCAAAATGCTTGAATCTCTATTACTTTCAGTCTTGTTCATGGATGAAGTTGAAAGTCCTGACTCATCCAAGTACAGAAGTCTGTCAGAAGATGAGCAAGCTTCACTTAGCTTCTTCCATCCTTCGATCTCCCAGAAAGACCATCTCAAATGCAAGACCTATGGAGACTGCAATTTCAATCCACGTTTCAAACTTTTCATTGAAAAAAAGAAGGTTTTTTAAAAGGAAAAAAAAGGGGGCCAAAGAAGAAGAAAGATCTAGAAGGTTGTTGTCTTTAGTAATATTACTGCAGGGAACATTTAGTTATGTTTACCCACCGATATGGGCACATAACTGTACATGATATGTAAAATAGCTGAGGTAATAGAAACATGTTTAACCTTCATGGTTCTGAATGTCAAATACTTCGGTTGCATTCTTTGTAGCCTGATAAAGACATATTTACAACTCTGCATACAGATGTAAACTCTAATAGGGTACAGTTTATAATATCCATGAACGACGTCGATCTTTCACCTCCATCAGATGGCAAGGAGAGTGAGAAAGATGAGTACCATTTTACATCATATTAATAAAGACTGGGACTGATGCTAAATGTCACCTATTAATTTCTCTTCAAGTTTTGCAGTGGAAGCAGTTGAAGAGGAGGGGCATACAGATCTGTCAAACCCCAACATAAAATGGTAAGAACTTTTTCCTTCAGAAAGTAGGTCATCGCCCCCCCCCCCCCACCCAGAATAGTATTGGCTCCACATAAAAGCAGAAGTCTAACTATACACCCCTGGCACGGTTGTGAAACTGTAGTACTTAAACCTAAAGATTTATTGACCACAAGTAATTGCATAAATAGGTTGTAATGTTTCCACCAATACTCTTTAATTGCTAGAGCGTCATGCCCACATCATGTTCTCTGTTCATAGGTTACAGTATGTGCTAACTTTAGAGAACACTTCTTCAGTTCCTGCTGATAAACTTCAGCTTTATTTATAATACACATTAACTGGACTCATGGATGATTTAAATCTGTCATTACCACTGATAAGGTAAACATGTTGGAATCCATGGAATGTTACTGCCACAATGGCTTTCTCTGTTGCCTGTTCCCGAGTGACTCATTGCTTACAAGTTCATATGAAAATGGAACCAACTGGAAGGAGGTTCAGGTACCAACTTGTGTCCTTCTGGTGGGGAATTAGATCAGGACACCAGGCTATACAAAATAAAGAATGTGTTCTTAGATCTCCCACATCTCCATCAAAAAGGGGGGGGGGGAACTAAATGGGTTAGAGGCTTCAAACTGATGAGAGATGTCTTGGTTTAAGTAGTGCTCAGAAACATTTTTTGATTTGTTTAAAGACTGCCGAAGGATGAGGAGGAGGCTAGCATAATATCCCTGTTTCTTTCATTTTTCAGATCTTTGTTCGACAATTTTTCTCCTGTTTTTCCCTCCTTTTATTTGGGCGGATTCAGTTGGATTTAAAATTACCAGTTCTGTTGTGATGGTATTTTCTCCATAATTTCTCCCATGCTGTAATTTTCATTCTGTGTGGTTTGCTTTTATCATAGAAGCCAATGTCTTTGATATATCAAAGTATACAAGTCAGTAACTACTGTATGATATCCAAGGTTGCCACAACCATACAATACAGTGCATTACAGTGGAACATGTGGTACTTGTAGTACAGTCATTGGATAGCGCGGTACTGTATGGTAAATAAGTAGTTTGCGAATCAAACACAGCAGTGGAACATACATGTAATGTATTGCACCAAAATTCTAAGTTCCAAATTTTAAGAAAATGGGAAGAATCCTTTCAGAAACTTGTTATTTGGTAAGATAAAAGAATTGGACAAAATTCTAGTTAACCATGAAACTATGGACCTTGTCAGAGCTGGACGTGCATGATGGGGGGGGGGGGGGGGGGGGGGGGGGGAGGCTGGGGATTATACAGGGCACAGTTTGAGAGGGGTAAGTTACATGTAGTAGATTTTGACTCCATCCATAATTTCTCAGAAATTCAAAAATAGGTAGCAAAAACCTGAGCAGACTCAATTCAGACTTTTGACAGGAATTCAGGGAATAGTTTTAGTGTTCTAAATTTTGCATTTATAGTACTTTTGAAGGTTCTAAACTTTTGTCTCAAGATTATAAAATAATTATGATTCCTGTGTACAAAAACTTGCACAGTTTATACAAAGACATTTCCCCATTTTGCATAGCATTAATTTTGCTTTGCAATATTTACACAGCAATTTCCTCATTTTGCCGGATGAATTGTTCCCTGTCATTAGGACCTGTTCTTCTGTCAAGGGTACTTAGTGTAAAGACCCCACAACTTTGTACATAGAGGGCATCATACCTTACAGCCATTGGACCGACCCCCCCCCCCAAAAAAAAAAATTGTTGCTCAGGCAGAAACAATCAACTCACCATCATATATATTTATTACCCTTCGTTCAATATCTCTGTACTCAGAAAGATCGACTACCATCTGAACTTTGCAAAAATTATCAGGCAGTCACGTTCTATGATCAATCAGCTTGAACAGTCAGTTCATTTATAATTTTACAACTACTGTAATTGTGAGCATGTGCAGTCTCCATATAGTACAGTAGCACAGACTGTACCATACATGTACAACAAAGAATATGAGAAAATTCCAACTGATATTGTTGCAGCTCACCTACCTGCAAAATTGAAAGGTTCAAAAAATTTGCTCTTCAGTTTAATTAAATTCAACTGACTTAAAATTATTTAGTAGTAGAATTGAAATTACTGTCATAACACTATGAATCCAAATAATTGTTAAACAGTTACATGAAAACAGTACATAACTGTTCTCTCTCTATAATTGTACTGTGCACAAACATGAGCAGATATAATAATTGATTTTTACAAGTCATTTGACACCATTTGTAAACTTTAACAAGCTCCCTTTTGGATGTACAATTCAGTAAACATGTCTTTTTATCTTGCTTTTGGCAGGAAGTCTAAAAGTTTTGAGCCGCTGTACAATATCTGTCAACGCCAATCTAAGAACCAGCAAATTTTACTCCCTAGGACAAACTCTCTGTGGCAACTGAGGTGATCAAAACCTGGAGGAAAGCAATACTTTATTAATAATATGAAATAAAAAATCTAATTAGATTCAACTCCTGACAGACCCATAGTATATAGTTTTGTGCAGTACTGTTCAGGATTTTGAATGGTGGAGATTGACAAGTTAGTTTTGTAGATTTGGTGACACAAAACAACAGCCCATGCCGAGTTCATGATGTCAATACCACCCCGCTTTAAAGTGAAGAATTGTCTTAACCTGTCTTCACAATGTCTACATGCCTCATCCAACAAGAAAATATTAAATATTTTTTTCTGATTTAGTGTTTTAATTTTGCTGGCAGTTTTGAATACATTGTCTAACATTAATTCTGTGGTTTACTGAAACTGCTACATATTTTTGCATTTGTTAGAGCAAATTGCCAATTTTCAGTATCATTTTGCAATGGGTTACGGATAAATAGCGGTATTTCTCTATTCTTACAAACAAGTGAAGGAGTATGTATGCCATACTTGTATATCACTATCAGATATGATGAATTATGCAGCAAAACATTGACAAGTAAACTGTAAGCACTCTCAATAAATGTACATCACATTTGGAGGTTATTATTAAATCAACAATAATAATATAATATAATCATATTTAGGAAAGTACAGAACGGCCTTCGAAAAATATCAGTCGTGACTTGTCACCTAAGTACAGCTGTATGACCCACTTTACCGGGTAAATTATAGAAAAGGTTGCCACCCCCAACCGCGGTGTATAGAATTATGAATCAGACACTAAACAGTGTAGAATATTTTGCATACAATTCACATCAATTGTCTGCGACACAATGGGAAATATATACCTTTCCACATGTATACTATAGCTCACTGTGCATTTTAAAGGCAGGCTCACAGTACACTGTCATTAAGTACTGGAGTAAGGACTGTGTTACCTTACAGCGCAGTGTAAACAGAATACTTTTGTTTGTATCGTGTAGACTATCAACAGAAGAACTGAAACAATGATATACAAAACTTAATCAAAACACTTGCATAGCACCTCACTTTTCCTTCAGGCACTACAAAACGTTACAGTCACTGCGTTTGAAATGTACAGTATATATATAGCCTACTGAATGTCTACAGTGCATATAAACCACAATAGAATCCAACATAAACTCAAGCCTACAGACCTGTATAAAAACATCACTGGAGATAGTACTCAACCAAAGGGAGCAGGTAATAAATTTATCAAAGACCTATTAAACTAATGTACTTTAAAATGTCATATTGTATGTTAATCAAGACTAAAGAGTGTAGGTGGACTTGTCCATCTATATCACACAAATCTGTATTTAAATATGGAAATAAAGTTTACTTCACAGTTTTGATTCTATACAATACCACACAATAAATTTATACTGTACATGTACCATTTAACTGTACATATTGTACTGTACTGTAACAACATTGCAATTAAAGTCAGTTGATGAATGGCAATTCTATTCCACAAATGTTCCATAAATGACTCAACTCTTGACCGTTTCTACAGGATATTTTGTACCTGTAGTGCATACAGTAGGTACTGCACAGGGTATATCATAACTCGCTCAATTCATATTTCATAATTTTTTTTTATTTTCCTTGCTGTCAGATAATAAAAGGTGCTTCTAATATCTGAAAAAAAAATTGCAAACACGAGATATAATGTACTTTTGAGAAAATTTTGAACAATTTCAGCAAGTTTTATCTCACCTAAATCTTTGGAGTAAATGCTCAGATTTTGAAAGAGGGCTCATATATTGTTTCAAAGGAATTTAAACAAAAAATATCAGTTTTTAAACTCACTGGATAGAATAATTCTATCTGAACCAAAAAATATCTGTCATCAAACACCCACCACATATATTCACAGTACTACTTAACAACCAGCAATTATGAAGACCCATTGACCTCCCCACAAAACCTTAAATATGTCAATAGAATAAATAATAATGCAATCAATTCACTTAATCCTGCAGCATTGTCTGAATTCTTTCTGTCCACAACAGAAGTCACTTTCCTGGTGTTTGTGTAATATTAGCAAGGAGGGAGGGTGTTGTGGTATGTACAGGGCTCTATCTATACACTGTAAGGACAAATTTGGCATGTTATGACCTCATAAATCGTCTAGCTTAGTCACCACATTAGGATTTGGTCAATTCGTCCAATGAAAAGAGCTCATTGTTCTGATTTGAAAAGATTTCTGGGCAAGGAAAAGTAGATGGTACAGTAAGTAGAAAGTCAATCGTAAGATATAAAGAAGTAAATTGGAAGGACACATGTAAGTTTGGCAGTCTGGATGCTTGAGAACTGATTTAATTGTCATGGTGATACACATTAACCAATCAGCATGCTGCACACTACTCTAGTCTGAAACCAAAATAATTTTTTTTTTTGGAATCCGAAATAAAATTCTTTAAAGCAGCATTTTGCGTCCATTTCTATGATTTTGTTCAACCTCACTGACTCCACTATGCCATAACGACAAACATAACTAGCTTATCTATTTAAATCTTACTTCAAATGGTGGCATGAAAGTCGAAAAATTTGCAACTTTCAACTTGTTTTTCTCCAAGATATTTTCCGTTGGGATCCCAATAAACCTCGCCCATAATATGAATATTTAAACACTACGAATGTCATTGACCAATAGGCCTACGTAATACAACACCATTCTTGATTTGTGTACAGTCTATATGGCAGTTGTACCCACTGATCTGTACACTAACAGATCAGTGAGTTGTACCAGGGAGTTCCATAACAACTCCCTGGTTGTACCAACACAAAGTCTTGAATCTATTTTTAGCAACGGCTCATAACTAAACCTGCATCTCTGATTGGTTGAATTCAAACTAGTGGGTGTGGGAAAACTGTATGCGATTAATTTTAACTGTAGAACTTGTCGTGGGCACTTTTCTCATTATCTGCAAATATCCTTAATTACTCGCCAATTAACGTTGTTGGCAGGGAGAAACTTGGCTAATATCTTAGTTTGCTGTTTTGTGATTGAAATGTAAAAAACTTGATGGACATATCAAAAAAGTAGAAAACGGCGACCAAACGCAAAATGCTGCTTTAAGTTACTGCTGGTGAAATTTCCCAGGTTTTAAACAGCACTCAATGAACATAGTGACTGCACAGTTTCTTACCCTACGTACACTAGACTCATAAACTGTACATGTACAGTACATAGGGCTTTACATAGGACACAGGGCTATAGGGCTTTCATTATGATTTAAAATTTAGTAAAACCTCTTCACAACTGTCTGTAGGGAGACCAAGACCATGTATTTCGTTAGTCTGTACTGATGCCTAGTTCTACAACAAACCCTGCATACATCATGTACATGTACAGTACATACTTCACAATCAGCACTTACATGTAGGGCAAAAGAAAGACACACATTTAAACACAAACTTTTTACTTACAAATGGGATAAGATCACTTTGAAATTAATATTTACCAGAGCAGTGAACCAGAACCATTGACCTGTACACTTATCAGGCAGGTTAGAGTGTAGGCTCCAATCATTCACTGTTCACACTATACATTACAATATAGCTACTTACAGACACAACAAAGATAATGGATAAAGAGTGTATAGAAAGTTTGATAGTATTTTATGTACAAATTGTACATCCATAAAAAGCAGCCTTGAAACAAGCAGCCTGTGGTTATGTTTTCTAGCCTTGCAACTACAACAGCATACACTATTAAGGGTGTTCACATACATGTTCTGTATAGTAACATAGTTCAGTATGTGGAGAACTGTAGTACTTTAGTTGACTATATTACAAATTCTGCAATCCTGACAAATTATTCTCAAAATATATCCCCAAATTAATAAGTTATATTAAGAAGGGATAAAGAAAACATTATCTGACATTTGTAGACTTTTTGTCTTGAGTCATGCAATCATACTGAAGGTGAGAGAATCCTCAAATTATGAGGAATCTCGGACGGACGGACAATCCTGGGCACACATCTGTGGAGTGCTAGCTCAGTGGTTAATGCCGGTGCCTTTCAATCATAAGGTCTTAGGTACCAAATTCGAGTCACTCTAAGATTAATGTACTGTATGTCGTCCAGTTACAGAGTTGTTGACAATTGACAATTCATATAATCATGGACGTTAAATACGAATCTACGAGACTGACTTCGGTCAGCTCGCAACTTTGATAAGCCAATGATGGCTTCTTCGCGAGTTCCTGCTTGCAGGAGGATCTAAAATACATACATACATACAGTACATACATCTGCACTGTACCAGCCCACTCCCTTGTTCACACATAGTGTGCCATATTCCAACTGCTGTCTATTCAATTTCACATCTACATTTCTCGGCTTAGCCCGAGCTTCAGCTTTAAGTGTCAGTAAACCCTCTGTAAATCTTCTGTGAAATTTATAAACTGGACTTTCACCTTAAATTCCCAGTGCTGTAGTTGATCACTAACCAGTGTACAGGTTTGCTTAAATTGTAATTACTGAAAACGTAATCTTTTGTAAATTGTTCATGCTTTTCCACAACTACTGAACTACCGTAGGACATAGATTGCGATACACCTATTGGAGATCATACTGAAACAGTATAGATCGCGCGCAGCCGCGCATTGGCACCGACATTACAGCGCCCTCAGTAGAAACGTTGAAGATCCCTAATGTTGTCTACTACTGTATTTCACTTTAAGCTTGTGTACAAAAATCTGATTGCAAAATTCCTCCAACAGAGAGAGATAGATAGCAATTGCTGTGTGATAATAACACAGATCTACAAATTTCAACCCCAGAGCAAAAAGTTGCTGGTACAGGTGTTACCAGGAAAAAAAATGTTATGGAATTTGTAATATATATTAGCACTATACATTATAAGAGAGTAATATAGTGAACTATAAAAGCTGCTGAAATCATAATTTCAAAGTTGTTATTCAATGACTTGTGACAGACTCTGTACGGTAAAGATGAACTACTGTATAGATTAAAAGTACTTGTACTTGAATACAGTGTGTCAGTACTGTAAAGTGAATACAATGTTGCTTGAGAACATGGAATGGGGGTGGGAGGGAAGGGAGTGATGAGGAAAAGAGCGGGTGGGGGGGGGGAGAGGATGCATCCGTGGAGGGTACACGGTGACTCAGAGAGAATTTAAAAACATTGCTCAAAAATTTAGATTTGCATCAAGATCAAACTGTTAGGTACGGTTTGAAGGATTCTTGTTGATGTCGTCCAAGCTGGCTAATCTTGGTACATAAAGTAGGGCCTACTGTACCATGACATTAACAGTGCAAACAGTAGATAAACACCATTGCAATACATGTACTACCTGGTATCGATGTTTCTGTGTATTTTAAGGTACTGTATAATATCTTGAATGTGCCGGGGTCTCTCGAATATTTCAGCCCAAGCGCTTCCATGAGGACTAAAGTCACACTGTGAAACTTCAGAACTGAAGCTAAGATTGCACAACAGCTCTACGTGACTAAGACTATCGATTGATAAGGACATACAAGCTACGTTAACTGTAGATAGATAATATATTCTCACCGCTGGAAAAGAAATCAGGACCGCTACCCAATGAAAATTTTTCTCAACCTACAGTTGGGGCTCGCTGCATAGTTTGCAGACCCTCATATAACACAGTGGTTTCATTATCATCAGACTTATAATGTAGACTTAATGTAGACGAAACATAGACTTAATACGGACTTAGTGTAGATTAACATAGACTTAAATGTAAACATAACATAGACTTAGTGTAGACTTAATACAGACTTAGTGTAGACTTAACATAGACTTAAATGTAAGCATACATAGTCTTAGTGTAGACTTAATACAGACTTAACCTAGACTTAATGTAGACTTTATGCAGACTTAGTGTAGACTTAACATAGACTTTTATGTAAACTTAATGTACATAGAGTTAACATAAACTTAATGTAGACTTAACATAAACTTAATGTAGAGTTATTGTAGACTTAACGTGGACTTAATGTAGCTCCAATTAAGATATTTTGACCCTCTGGAAAGAAATCAGGACTGTTAGTACCCAATAAAAAAATGTTTCTTAATCCAGTGCTGAAGACTGGGTCATGCTGCATAGTGCCAGGCATACCGTCACCTTATAGCACATTTTTTAGTTTTTTTATTCATTTATTCGTTTTTTATTATCGGACCTTAGTGTAGGTTTGGTGAACCATAGAAACCGTAGACTTAACACAGACTTAGTGTAGACTTAACATAGACTTTAATGTAAACATAACATAGACCAGAGTGTAGGCTTAATACAGACTTAACCTAGACTGAGTGTAGACTTCATGCAGACTTAATGTAGACGGCATACCATCACCTTATAGCACATTTTTTTCGTTAAATAATCAGACCTTAGCGTAAGTTTGGTGTACCATAGAAACCGTATGTAAACCGTAGAAACCATAGAAACCGTATATAACTTGTTCAGCTGTTACAATGATCGGTGTCTTAGTTTCCTGCTCAGAGTCCAATCCATTCAGTTGTTCAGGATACCAAGTACCCTGCTCTATAATCTCATTAAATAGAGTACTGCTAGTAATACAGGAAATTGTTAACATGTATATCAATATTGTGTTGCAATCAGTTACGGTAATTAACTCAAACAATATATCTCGTTCAAGAAGAACCAATTTGAAGTGAAAACTGATGCTTTGCTGTTACTGTAAGTACATTAATGAGTCTTTCTGAGAAGAAGATTTTGATGAAGTTACTGAATTCTTAAAGGCATGTATGTGGTGGCAGAAGTTTTCCAACATACTGTAATATTTACCAAAATGACTTTAGAAAGCAAAAACTTGACGTCAAGTTTGTCATCTGCCATCATTATAAAATTACGCATGTTCAATAATTAGATTGCTTGCAATTTTAATTTGAACTGAAAACGTTTTGCCCATGGGTCAAGTCACTCCGGTAGTTAAGTAGCCTAGATTCAGCGATGACAGAAATAATATGAAACACTAATATGAAACACTTCATTTAAGTATCAACTGACTGGGAAGGAAGTATGTAATATTGACTTTGACCAACTTTGTAACAGGAGTGCTCAACTACAATTATCAATGTATTCTAGCAGTTTCAGTAGTTCTAGGAAATGTTTCTAGGAAAATGTTTCATGCCTAAACTCAAAACTTTGTTATAGCCTGCTGTAGGTGATGGGGTGAACAAACTCAGGGGCCCACTTGGCAACGTACTGTAGCAGACAGCTTTCTGTGTTTGTTTTTCTAAAAGTTCCAGACCTTTCCTCAAATATTTTTACTTACCTTTGTTTATTTTCAATCTTGCATGCTTCAACTTTGATACTCCCTTTGTTTCTATTATTCTCCACCTGTTTTGATCATATGTACACTTGCTTCATTAGTATGCATAACTTCCTTTTTATATTCTCATTTGCATAAATTCTTGTTATAATGTAATATACCTTGATTAACAGATAGTTTGCTGAATAAAGATTCATTCTGTTCCTGTAAACCAGCCTGAAAACATCTCTTTTCTTTCCTTCAGTACATACAGTTTATATAATTAGTTGGAGTTAACTTGTCCTATTTTCATTTATGGACTTAATTTCTCTACAGTACACTGGAATAAGATTTAATAGTGAGACATACCTCAATCACCCAATTGATGTATTCTCCCTATAAAAGTGTTTTTCCAATGTCAGTACAATGTGACCAAAGGTTAGCATTTCTTCTGACCTTGAGATGCTTAAGGAAATTTATTTGGGCCTTTCCATGCCACTGTAAGATAAGCTTAGGCCTAAGCAAGTTACTAGAATAGGATTAAAATATTGTTAAACCATTCATCAATTCATTAAAATTAAGAAAGAAAAAACAAACGTGTACAACAATGACCTAGCCTAGGGCCTGCGCCTAACGTTTACGGTAAAGTCACTTAGACCTGACCTGGCCTAAATCTAGAGCTCTTAGAGCGCTTAAGCGTAAAGCTAGGCTAGTTTAAAATAAAAGTACTGATTATAACTGTGGGAATGGTTGTTGTGACCAACGACATTTCATTTTTAGCTGCTTCCATAGTTTCAATAGACTACTTAGGAAGTTGTGTTTGGCCTTAGGCCTAGTTCATTTCAAGCAATTTTAGGCCCACTGTAACTTAATTAAACTAGGCCTAGCCTAAGTCTTGTCACTAAAATTCTTATTGGTCACCTGAACCCTACTGTTTTCAGCCTAATCGAAAAAAAAGGGTAAAAATACTATATTAGGCCAATATGCCTAACCAAGTTTAACTTACAACTTACAAGTTTAAGATGCAGGCAGACCTAAGTAATAACAGTTCTACGTTACATTCCACTGTCAAAACAAGGAACCAAAAAACCTGTTAGTTGGTCAACGAAAAAGCAAGATTAGGTTGGGATATATTATAGGAATCTACATTTAACTTACCCGACAAAATAAACATAGCACTGGTTAGAAAAGCAAATATCCAAAAACGGTGATCCATTTTAGTAAGATAAAGTTTGGCGAAAGAAATTGTAAAAAAAAAACACGCTATTCTGAAACACTTGTTCTCCTCCGTAATGTATTTCAATGAGTAATATAACTGACAACGGTTGATTTTATCGTTTGATATGACCATTTACATAGTATTAGGATTAGCTGGGTTCAAAAGTAGAGGACGCTCGTCTGACATTGTGTTTTGTATGTGGTGAACTATCATTGAGGATAAACATATCCAAATTCGGTAGTAGCAGTTTTTTTATTGTCTCAACCGTACTCTACGCCCCACTGCATTCATGATATCACCGAATTGGGGGTTGGGGAAGGGGGGTCACCCAAATTTAAATGTTTAGACTTCAAATGATTCATTCTAGAGCATTTATAGACAGTAACTTTGGTCTGAGCCTCTGAAGTCTAACCATGAAGTGATTTTAACAAGTTTTCTTGAACTGTAAAAAGAAGAAAAACATTCTTCACGGGGTGGGGTGGGTGGCCAGGATATCTTTTTCTCCCGGTGAGGGTGGGTGGCTGTGAGACAGTTAAGATACAACATTAGTAGCAGTATTGATTTTCGAACGAGTTTAAAGACGTGAAGTTACAAAAGTGGAATTTCTCAAGTAGTATACTCAGTGGCGTAGGAAAGTACTTTTGAGTGGGGGGGCTGAAGACTATTGCCCGGCCTGGGGAAGGTGTCTTTTTTTGGATTTTTTTTGCATTTCCAGGTGGCCTCAGATGCAATTTGGTGCAATATAGCACACTTCAACACCCACTCCATTTTGTAAATAATTTTGCATTTTCACCTGGCCTTAAATGCAATTTGGTGCTCCAAATGAGATTTTTTTTCCATTTGGAAAGGAAAAAGGGGTTTTCTGACTTGCGGAGCGTGGGGGCGGAATGATACTCCCGCCCCACCATATTTTTCACTGGGGGGGGGGCTGGCGCCCCCCAGCCCCACCGGTTCCTACGCCCTTGAGTATACTGACATATCTGCCTATAGTTAACTCCCTGTCAGTTTGTTTTACTGTACGAGGCTGTGAGTCAGTTTTAAACTCGTGGTTCCAAGTTTAGGATATGCAGAGTTGTATTTACATGGCAACGGTCTCATTCACAGCTGTGAATTGATGTTTAATTTGTCATACCATATGTTTAGGAGAGCAATAAGAAGAAGCTCAAAGAAATATAGTGTATTTAGAGATATTCAGTGATTTTCTTTCCTAGTAGGTCATTTCTGCAGAGACCGGCCGGATGGTACTCATAACGGCTTACTGAGCTGATCAACCTGTACCACCCATTTTGAGTTCCTTCACTTTCGTTGCATTAAAACACTTTACGATAAAGAGAACTCATATATAAAGGACAAATTATCAAATTAGAATTCTTGCACTGCTTATTTTCTTTGTGGTAACATAAAGGATAAAATGAAATGTTCATTAAAATGAAATTTAAACAAAATTATAAAACAAACGATGCAAAATTAATGAGCTGTGAACAAAGTAAATAATTGGAAGCAAATATTATTTTTTACAAAATGAGTTACAAAAAAGCCAAAGATAGATAACACAATAGATATATTCTTAACACAATGATACAATACATAAGAATTATTATTAGTATAACTATTTCAGTTGACAAATGCATGAATGGCAGAAAAAGCGATTAAATTTTGGTCATAATGCTACATATTTCATTAATATTTTTGGGCTGGTTTTACCTCCTTTTTAATTCCTTACCCAAGGCAATGGTAGAGTTATGTGTCTCTGTGTATCTATGTGTGTGTCAGTGATGCCTCGGCTTGTTAACTCTCTTTCCTGAACAGTACAAGTTGATTTAATTTCACACTTGGTACTTGGACCCACACCTATGTGAGTCGCAATTACAAGTGATATCAAGTACAGAGAGTGGGGATCCATCTTATAGTGAGTACATGATCCATGTCGTTGATCATATTTTTTCCCAACTAGAGTTAAGTCGACAGAGCATAACACAAGTCAAACTCTAGAAACATTTTATATGCAATACATCCAAAGGTAAAGCTTGAGTGTAAAGCTTGAAAGTTGTTCATATCATATCATAGCTCCCAACTCTTGAGAAGGCAAATGCTGGTCCATGCCGCGAATCGCCGTCCTGGGGGAGGGGTATAAGGGGAGGGGATTTTTTTGGAATCCTGGTGATGCCTTACATGTAAAATGGTGGCACTTAGAAAGGCTTTTGTCCCCCAAATTTTTCTGAGAAAAATTTGCATTTTTTTTTTTTGTGTGTAACATCAATAAATTGAATAGTAGGTGATAATTCATGTTTTCCCGTGGCATGAAAATGTTCGCTGCGCGCCCCAAATGAAAAGAAATATAGGCTAATTTGAGGTTCAAATGATGCTGTAAAGAAGGTTTTGTACTCTATTGTGCTAAATGCTAAAGAAATGATGGTTGCTAAGTCAAAATTTGATGCAATTTTTTTTTATGTATACTTGACAATTACAATGCGGGTTTTTCGGACGCTTGCGCGGGTCAGCGGGTTTGGGTGTTAGAATGCGGGTCCAACCCGCGAAATGCGGGTCAGTTGGGAACTCTGTCATATAGATCAGCCAGTAGCGGAGCGTCCATATAGTCAGGGGGGGGCGAATGCCCCCCCTGACGGACTCAAATGGACGGCTGGCGCCCTTTTCAGCTTTTTACCACTTTTCACTTAGTCGCGATTATTGACTTTTTTATTGCGCTCTCATCTACCGATTGACATTTGTCACAGTTTGTTGGTGTAATTTTCTGACAAAATTGCTCTAACGGCTATTTATTCTTCGTTTATCTGCAAATTAGCAAGGCCCGGAAAGGGTAATTTCCGGCGATCTAGGGAGTATCTTTACTCAAAATTTTTTTTGTACGCTCCGCGCCAACCCGTGGTGGCGCTCCGCTTAGATAGTGTCGAAAGCGCCCCTACAGACCATTCTCGCCCCCCCCCTGACCAATACCCCTAGCTCCGCCACTGAGATCAGCCTTCTAAGTTCATGACATATATTGGTCTTTTTTATGGAGGTCAAAGGTCTCCGAAATAACCAGAGGTCAAAGTCTAGAAGACTTGTAAATCATTTTTTAACCAGAATGCATTGAGGTTGCGATGACTTCTTTACACTAGACAGATCCCTTATTGAAGTGCCCAAATAACGTCGAGAAGGGCCTAAGGACCGACCTGAGTAGAAGGTGACAATTTCACCATAATCTACCACCAAGACGATATTCGATATCGACTTTAATTTGCTATTGGGATGGGCGTGTAGAAGGGTGCAAGGATTAGGTTTTTAAGAGAGAATGACCAGAGGAATTAAGGAATGTCATAAAGATTTCATGATGTGAACCAGGGGTCAGTCGTAGAAGCCAATGTCCCATTCCCTCACCCCCTCCCGACGCACGCATCGGTATCTTAAAACGTTGGACACAATTCGACTGTCACAGATTCCTCTCACAACGTGGAAGAATAGGCATACACCGTATGGTGCACTTCATTGACTAATTAGTTAAACTATGGTCCCTGAAGACAATGTGATGCGTTTAAACACAGTGAACTGCTTACCGAAGCTTAATCTTAACCAATTGAATGATACGTACAAATGGTCAACGGCATCACATTACTCAAAATGTTATCTTTTTTTATACTGCACAATACCTGTCTGCACAATTCCAGTTTAGCCATAAATAGAGGGCGCCCTATTCTTCAAATGCTTCCGTTTTCATCTTCCTTTTTCCACTCATATTTAACTGGACAGTTCCTTCGGTTTTACTTCTATATAAGATAACATTTATGTTAGCAGATGCAATATACCCCATTATACATGTTGTACATGACAATTACATTTTAGGCTTACTATTTCACCTGCTTGCACCTAGTGCTCAAGAATCACCTGCTTATCCCTACATATATTGTTCTTCTCAAAAATTTAGTGTATCATGTTTCGTTTTTTTGAAAAGTGAAAAGTTTACGTAACATATTCTGCGGTCGTTAGAGCACCAGAATCATGATTTGAAATTGATTTGTTTTCGTCGGGGAGTCGTTTCTAATTAACGATACTATGCCCGTCAAAAAAGAACAATTGGAATTAGTGCAAAACATGAACAGTATTGGTAATCGTGGACAGTAGTACTGTGCAATACCTAGGCTAATTAGGTATGGAAGTATGGTAGCATGCTGGACGTATGCATCGAAACCCGCTTTGAATTATTTACTTACATCCTGGGATTTGGAAGACCCTCTCCTTACACCCAATGCAATAACAGGCAAATAGCATTGCACCGTTTAATTTGATTTGCCGTTCCATTCAAAATACTAAGGTCGCGGACCCGCTTTTACCTCATGAAACCATTCACTTCTCAACAAAGATTATCCATCACTGAATTGCAGATACTTCGGAGGAAATTCAGAGCCATGAGAGGAATTTCGGAATACATGATAAACATGTTTTCTATACACCGTATCAAGAAGAGTGCCTTAAGATGATGGTATCTTACATTATCATAACAAAAAGACAGACAAAAATACTACGCAAAATTACAGAGCTGTGAACATAACTTCAGTTTATCATCAAATATTACTCCTCAAATGAGTTGCACCAAATATATACTAAAAAATAATTCAAAATATGAAATCACTATGAACACGATTTTGACACATATGTAAGAATTTTTAGTGTTGCAATTTCAGTTGACAAGTACGTGAACGGCAAGAACAGTGCTTACATATTGTACAGATAAAAGAACAGTTATATTTTTACTAATATTTCAGGACTAATTTTACCTCCTTTTTTACTCTTTGCCAAAGGCAAAAGAAAACTTTGCAATGATGGTTATCTGTTGTTTTAACTTTGATTTAACTTCATACTTGGTATCTGGACCCACCAATGTGAGTTGTAGCTAAAAGTCATTTCAGGTCAAGAGAGGTAAACAGTATATCTTTCAATAGGTTGAATGGATTTCATACTTAGCATTTTGATCAACTGTGCAATTACCACAAATTATTGCTGTTTGTATAAGTCAAAGTTCATTCGATCTCATTAGAGGTCAATGTCTTCAATCATTCCAACATTAAAGCATGGATGAACTTGATACTTGGCAATTAAATCTTATAATGAGTACATGATCCCATGCCGTTGATTATATTTTTTCCCAACTGTTAAATAAACAGAGCTTAACAAAAGTCAAACTCTAGAAACATTAAATATGCAATACATCCAAAAGTAAAGCTTGAATGTAAACCTTGAACGTTGTACATAACATATAAATCAGCCTTCTAAGTTCATGACATATAGATTGGTCTTCTATGGAGGTCAAAGGTCACCGAGATAACCAGAGGTCAAAGTCTAGAAGACTTGTAAATAAAATAGTTTAATAATAATGCATAATGCATTGAGGTTGCGATGACTTCTTTACACTGGACTTCTGCCTGTTAACCAGAAATAGCTGTTAAAATATATATGTCCTGAACCAGTATTTTGATGTATAATTACACTATGGCATAGTAAACACAGGTCAGTCTACTGTACCTGGTAATATACACACCTCCGCCAAAAACAATAAGGGTCTTGTACTCAATGTGATGCATCCACACACTGAGTATGGGAAGTATCCATGATTCCTATCTTGAAATATCATGTTTGATAATTTACATGGTTTGTTGGCTCTATTTCTAAACAGCAAATAAACAACAAAAAGACTAACAAAAGCTAGTTGTAATATTAGAACTACATATCAGAATAAACTTCCACATGATACAATAGATAACAGAATGGTTGCTTTACTAAACAATGCTCATTTACTTACAAACATTATGAAGGTATTACCCACTGCATACAATGAAATGAAGAAATGTTAGCAGGATTTATGTATCACTATTTCGGTGGCTTTGCTATGATCTAAAACATTTCTGCTTCGTGGGACGCGATTTACATAATCAACAATTTCAATTTATGAAAGTTATGGTACAAAGCAGACTTTTAATATCCCCATTGAGTCTCTTACTTGTGGCATCAGAATTTAGCTCATACCTTAAATACATTCAACTTAGATGTACAAGTATAATCCAAACCTAATTAGGATATGAACATTGTGCATTCATTGCCATTATTTGGTAAGTCTTAGTACCACTTGATTCCTTCACTGTGGGCACGGTGAGTTATTTTTTTTTTAAGCATTCTTATAGAAAAATTAACAAGTTAACAGGTTGAAAAATTAGTCCATCTGTAAGACGGACACTATGATATATGTTATGACCCACAAACAGCTGCTTCGGTAAAATTGAGAATAATCTAAATAGTAAGATGTTGACAGTAATAAGTAGAAACAAACAAAGTAATAATAGAAACATACCTTAATGTCGCCAAAGGCTTTGACAACCTATGGCCGACACATGAAATCATTGTTATCTATCTGAAAATAATTGAAATTATCCTTACATTTAACGTTATTTAGCACACCATTATATTGCATATTTAGAATGTTATTGCACCAAGTGAGCAGAGGAAGAAACCAAATCTCCATTAATGTAGAGTGATGTCATTGTTGGCAACGAAATCCAAAAATATTTGAGAAGTCTTATTCCATGCGAGTTATCAGACAGAACATGGGATACCAACACTTCATATCCTCAAAAAATTTCCATACATTGGACGAAGTGGCTAATCTGTTCCGTCTGGAAACTTATTTGTCATGTTCTTTGAAAGGTTTGTGGTAATGTATACCATAAAGGTTTATCACATTTTCGTTTCAAGTTTAAATGATCCACTCATCCGAAGTAAGCTCAGTAGCATGATATATTCCATCACCATGGTGATGTATAACAAATGAACAGGAGTGTTATGACCTGATTGTTGCAATCCATTCATTCACAAAAAGAAATATCCTTTAGTCATTAATCCATTTTCTCTTCTCGGGTGATCTATAAAAATAACAATAATTATAATATACTATTATCAGTAACATTCAAACACATAATCAGAAGAAAATGAACATCACAGCCTCTCAATTCTTTGATCTGACCGAGCTTGTTTGTCTAAACACTGGTAATATTTGCCCCTTTTACTAGCATATTACATATAGGTATTGTATCCAACACCTGCTCTGAGTATATATTTACATTAGCTATGCAGTGAAGTCATTGTGATGTATGAATCTTGTAATCATTTTAGCAAATGAAACATCCAGTAATAATGCTAAATATGTAGTACTCAAACTCATCACCGATTAGCTTGAATAATGGAAGCATTTATATCAGACTGACGCAGTAGAAGTAACTGAAGAAACTACCTTAGTATGAAGCCAGTGATGGCTGTCAGTCTGTCACATATGAAATTAACTAAACCGGGCAACTGATATGTAAGGAAATTGTTCCTCTATGCTCATCACAACACCTAATGGATGTGACCAATTTGTGTCATTAACAGAGAGATGGTAAGAAAACTACAACTCTTACAAAAATTACTAATGTCTCGTATGATACATATTATAATTTGCATTTATACGGCAAAAAGTGAGAAAAGTAGCCCTTTTGCAGTTTGCCAAAGCATGCAGTACCAATAAAAGATTTGAAAATTTGGAGAAAACTGTTAGGTCACTTGCTACTATCTACTGTAGCTGCAGAAAACAAATGGTATAGTTTGAATAATGAATAATTTCGTTTTTGAACCTAATGGACACCATAAGGTTGGAAATCAAAAGTGAAATTTGAAAAAGAATATGAAATGAGGGATGCAATCGAATAGTTTGCAATGAAAACAAGAAATGTCAGCAGACAATGGAAACTGAGAGATAGAAGAATGTTTGAAACATACAATAACCTATTAATGATTTATTAATGATTTTTCAAAAATTATTTTTCAGCTTAAAACAGATGAGATTGTTATTTAAAGGGATTGTAAAATAAATGGATTCCAAAAGATCCAAAGACTTCTTTTCACGCTTCTCACGCATGATAGCTATCATACACATAAGAATAGAAAAATATTTCAAAGAATTCTTTTTTGTCCAGTAAGTAGCTGAGGATATCAACAGGACCTTTTCCTTCAAGTAACAAACTTACAACTTGTTGGCACTTGTAGAATTTCATACATAGACAAGTGCTGGTCTGCTTTTATATAGTGTTCCTTTATCATCACACACCTTGTCCCTCTGTCTTTCTTCTTGTATATTTTGAAGATAAATTCACAGAAAAATGTTGGGAACTATTGCCTGAACTTTCAAGTACCTTTCCTTTGGTATCTCCACTGAATCACTAACACAGAGTTGTTTAACATAACTACAGCAATGTGCAGCATAAATTAACATCTTGAAGGATTAAATACACAAGAAAACAAAAGAACCATCTTTCCAAATGCAAACTATTAAAAAGAAGCAAAGGAAAGAAACATGAAAATTAAGGGAACAAAATGGAAACAAGTGATGAGAAATGCCACACAGAATGAATGCACAATCACTATTACTTACTTTAGATTGCAAGAATAGCTAGCATTTCACTCATGGTTTTTTTGGCTGCACATTCTACCATTTCTGGAACCCTGCTTACCATAGTTATAGCTACTGAACACATTGGTTTCATTGAACAGTATAGGTTTGTTTCAAGCATTGTCTTGAGGCTCATACAATATCTCAATATTGCACTGACAAATGAAAAGTCTACATGGGCCTACAGGTGTAATTTGACATGGATTGCATAAAAGCAACCCATTAATGTCACAAATGGATTCTACTATGATGAACCTATTAACAAAGTCTTATCAATGTCTCTTACAGTGTTTACGATCAGGTGTCACATACAGACACACACATGCTATCACAATCGCATAGATTTCTTTCCCCTCCGAAATAAAATAATCATACTTACTCTTATAAAAAAACCTCAACCATTGGTTCATTCTCCTGCCAAATTAAAGTAATAGAAAAGTTTCAATATATACACATTAGTCAGTGACACCGTAGCTGCTATTTTTGCTTTCCAAACTGTATACATTGTTAACAAATAACTCCTTTCTGGAGAAGTTTTGAAGAGTTTTATCTTGTGTTTTCAACTTCTTTAAGATATGCAATCTAAAATGCCATCAAATATTTTGCAACCATGGTCAAGGAGATTATTTGTAACCATTGTAATTCACACAGCAACAAGTCAGACCAATAATTTACATTGCTGTCAGTACCAGATGCCAAACATTGGTGACTGTTGTGGTTCTACCATACCTACATGTATATACCATCATTGCCTTTAATTGGAACTAATGATTGCAAAAGTCCCAGAGTTGTTGTCTTGTCAAAGTCCAGAGGTAAGCACAATCCATTGACAATACCTCACCACCCATACAACACAATGGGTAAGTAAAAATATAATAGGTTAAGGCTACTGTATGTTGTTCCTTTACAGTGACTCACCTTAATGCTTAAATGGCTGTTTATTCAAATATCACTACAAACATTTATATAAATATTAAACCTGTTACCAAGAAATGCAGAACCTAATTGCTATTTACATTTGGTTTGGCAGTCTCTGAATTTTTTCAACTTTTTAGTTTCAGGATATCTGAAGATCTGATTGGATCTTTTCATTTGAAACATAAAACAAGAACTCTGCAGTACATGCACAAACGGTAATAAGAATGTCCAAGTCAAATGTGATCTATGAAAACCATCAATTTCATGTTTGGATTTCATGCAACCATGTTGAACAGCAGCAAAGTTTCATCTTCCCTGCCATTATGGTGGAATATACTCCATATAAAGTCTTGGTCGATATGCCTGAGTATTCTCGTGCAGGAAAAGTGCCAAACTGGAGCAGGAGAACATCTCTTTCCCTGTAAATTCAAGACTCTTATTTTATTAATGTAATAATTTACTTCCTCCTCACATCTCTAAACCATGGCAACTTTCAAATGCAGTTACAAAACATGAAATCAATGAACTACAACTATTACATGTGACAAGGATCAACCACAGTATTCTTACCTCACTATCTGGTTGATCTCCATCAGGAGGAGGCGGCAAATTCATTGCAGCACTAAAAAGAATAAAGAAGACATCCAACTGAGCTACATAAAACATTGATGAATGTGTCAATTACAACTGCATTTCAGTAGAAACAGATCGTATTTCTGCTAAGAGATACTACCATTGCCTAAAATTCTTAACTTGTCTAAATCTTTTATCAGTGGTTTTGGCCATTCATTAATGTAAGATCCAACCAAGTTTTCCATCTTTGATGGTGAAGTATTTTGAATGATTCCTACATATATTTTTTATTCTTCATACCCACATATATCAATATTATATGATAAATTAAATTTGTTGAATGTTTCATTATACAAACTGCACTAAATGCTGCAGTATGTAGCAGGAAAGTTAGAAACAAAACCTCCCTCCCCCCCCACAAATGAGCAAGAGTCATAACTTATTTCCCCAGTGGTACTGTAGTCACAACTTTTACAAAGTTTAATATGCATGTGCTGGCAAACATGTTGGTAGCAATACATAGTGGACATATTTTAGGAAAAACATATGGTAGATATGACAGTAGATTTTCCACACAGCCCAACCCTACAGCAGAAAGCCTCCATTTTTTGTGTTAAACTTTTTCGGAGACCAAACTTCAAAGAATTGAAACTTCAAGCACAAAGACCTAACCTACTGTACACTTATTATTATTACACAATATTAATTAGCTCTTGAATAAACTTCAATTCCATTAAGTCATGATACAAATATGATTAAATGAAAAAACATTTTTAAGGAGACTTAAGTTGTTTTAATGTATCGGTCAACATAACACCACATACAAACATAATTATAATGATTCTGTCAACATGAAGAACTTGCCATATCTTTGTTTGGATTTTTTTTGGTCATCTTTCAAACTTCTTAAAAATCCATTGACAGCAACAACACAAGTGAACTACACAATAATTCATATATTAGCATCTAATGATAAAGTAACAGAAGATTTACTACCAAATTTCATAAGCGAGCACAATAGATAGTTTTGGACGGATCTTCAAGGTGGTTGCTGGTACACAGCCATTTCTCTTTGATTTAACTTGTTGCTATATATTGCATGTAAAACCCATTGAAGCTCTGAAACTACAAAACTAGCTCTCTTACATACAGTATATGTGTAAGAAGGGTCCCAATCATGAATAAACAGATGTTAATATCATAGAGTATTTACGGACACTGTGTGTCTTGCTTCTGATGATCTATATTTCTCAGCTTTTACCTTCTACTAAGAATCACTGTAAAGTCTTACTAGTACAATATAGACTAACATGAAAGTATGACAAGGACACCAATATGTGTTCTGTGTCAAAAGAAGCATTAGTATTCCTAGAACAGGAACTGGCTGTAGAATTCATGGTATGTTACACACATGAAACTATGAAGACATACAACTGCCACATCAAATGATTTTTTTACATGATTTTATAAACATATCACTATTTGCAGCAACATGTGCAGTTCAAACTATTCATTATTCTGTCAGTTTTCCCAACATTAACGTTAATAGCTCTGATACTGTAAAGTTACATACAAATACAATGAAATGACTAATCCTTGGCAGGCAATAAGCAAAGCGGGTCTTCTATTACCTACAGATCTTCATTGTAATAGTAAAATAACCAACAGAAACAATGTTGTAAAGGTCTAGTTTAAACAGACAAACTTCTTGTTTCTGTACAACAAACTTCATTGCTGAGCAGCATAGTAGGCTGTTAGGTAACTAGTCCCCCCCCCCCCAGTTTATATGAATATTTTGATTAATCTTGAAATGAAACCATTTAACAACAATTCAAACAGTAGTAAATTTCAACAGAGAATGCGGTATATCTAAGAAAGCCAGGAGAAAATGGCCATAATGGTAATACTCACTTTATAGTATCCTCAGTTTCTCTCTTCCTAGAGCAGAAAAAGAAAGGAATGAAATGAAGTTATCAGAGACAGAAACACAAACATCTTAGCAGCTTAGTGAGTTTAGTTACCAATCAAATATTAATCAAATTAAGGTTGTAATTAGAAAAAAATAACACATGCATCCAAGACTTTCCAAACCAATCGATGTCAATTAAAATGATTTTTTTCAAACAACTTTTCACATACAAACAATTTACCATATTTTCAATTGTGTGACTATTTTAGGTCAAGTTTGGCAGTTCTAAGGCTAGAATCAAAGACTTAACTCAAGAGGTCCCTTCAAAGCAACTTTATGTAATTAGTGGACAATTTACAGTGAATTACACAATATAAGATTCCATCGATCAAACTAACGCATCCTCCTTGGGTTACAACAAAAAGGAAATCTTGATTAGAACATAACGTTGAATTCAACCCAATTCTCAACATTTTGTGGAAAGACATTTATCATACAAGGATTAATCCCATGTAAATATTAGAAACCAGAAACTGACAAAAAAATGCCCTTTTCTCTTGCATCAATACTTATGTAGCCTAAATATGTACATTATGATATGTGATTTAAAGCAGCATTTTGCGTTGGGTCGCTTTTTTCCACCTTTTTAACATGTGCTTGGTTTTTTTACATGTATCAATCATAAAACAGCAAACTAAGATACCATCCAAGTTTCACCCTGCCAAGAGCGTTAATTAGCGAGTAATTAACGATTTATGTCGATAACGAGTAAGAGTGTCCTGGACAAAGTTTTCATATCTCCAAATCCACTAGTTTGAATTCCACCAATCAGTGAATAGTATGTTTATTCATGATTATTTTGTGTTTGGTCGCCGTTTTCTACTTTTTTGACATGTCCATCGAGTTTTTTACATACATCAAATCACAAAACTGCAAACTAAGATATTAGCCAAGTTTTCCCTGCCAAAAACGTTAATTGGCGAGTATTCCACATACAAAATTAATCGCATTCAGTTCCCCAAACCCACTAGTTTGAATTCAACCAATCAGAGATGCAGGTTTAGTTATGAGCCATTGCTAAAAATAGATTCAAGACTTTGCGTTGGTACAACCAGGGAGTTGTTATGCAACTCCCTGGTACAACTGCCATATAGACTGTACACAAATCAAGCGTGGTGTTATATTACGTATCTGACAATGACGTTCGTAGTGTTTAAATATTCATATTATGGGCGAGGTTTATTGGGTTCCCAACGGAAAATATCTTGGAGAACAACAAAGTTGAAAGTTGCAAATTTTTTGACTTTCATGCCACCATTTGAAGTAAAATATAAATAGATAAGCTAGTTATGTATGTCGTTATGGCATAGTGGAATCAGTGAGGTTGAACAAAATCATAGAAAAGGACGCAAAATGCTGCTTTAACTATCAAAATAAGTAAAAATAAATCCTCAACTTTTCTGCAATCAAAGAAACGGCTTAAAAACCTAGCAAAAAATTACTGGATAAACTATGGGTAAGTGATGCTTTAGTTCAAAGACCATCCAAAAATGAGGTAAATGTCATACTTTAATACTCCTTTCCAACACATTGTAGTGAAAATGCTGTTTGTATATCTTTTGTTGGTAAATAAAACGACTTATTGTACCTTTCAAGCAACAATTTTGTAATTTACATTTCCAAGGCAATGCAAACTATCACACCTCCTTCCTGTGCAATTTTGTATGAACACTTACAGTATGTACTGTTTCTTTTAAAGAGTGGTGGAATGGGAGAGGTGCCCTCTCATTAAACATTTGGAATTACATTTTTAATCTCAAAATATAACTTATTTTGTGCTAAACATCAGTACTTTGTGTATAGAGACCTACATACAGTACATAATGCTAACCTCAACAAAACAATACTTTGGGACTTTTTAGATTTAATGCTTTTTAGATGTAATGTGAGCTATTCTGACCACATGTTATTTTAGCTCTCCAAAAGAATATCAATCTTTATATTGTAGGTAAAACTACAAGCTGAAGATCATGCAACTTACCGTTTCCTAGTCTTTTCTGTGGAAGTTGAAACAAGAGAATAATTATATTCCAATGTGACAATATGGCTCTTGTTTATTCCTGAGTCTATTCCATACCCTGTCACATCAACAGAAGCTTCAGCAAGTTTTAAAGGACAAGAACTTGGATACGATAATGTTAGCAAAGCCACAGGATACTAAAAATCAAGATTATGGTCTGAGTTGATAATTCAACTTGATCATTACATCCCATGCATGGCTGTAACCACCGGTCTGCTATTTTGAATTGTTGTTAAACTGACTTAACACAAAAAGTTAACCTATCTATAAAGAAATGTACCTATGTACCTGTTGATAATTCCCCAACCATATTACACAGCTTAAAAAAAATATCCACTTGAACCAACTGTAGACAATGCAATCTGGAAATGTAGTATGTACCGATATTAAGTGCAGAAGAAATAGTTAACAATATTCCATTTGGTTGAAACATTGATGAACATTGCATTGTGGTCTTTTCACTAAAAAAATGCCAACTGGATGCTCAGTCAGCAACTTACGTATAACTTAACAAATATGAAGACAAACCTTTTCTATAAACAAAAAGAAGTACTATGGCAATAACAAGTACAATAAATACTGCTGGAATAGCCACAATGAGAGCAACTCTTGTTGTTGAAGGAGGTTGATCAACTGTGTACAAGAAAAATACAGAAATATTCAATGTTTTACTGATACCGTACAATATAACATTAATGTAAAGTTAACATGTGATTGACACCCTTGATTCACATTTAATATCACTGAGCCATTAAAACAACAAATGTATTGAATGAGATCTTGTAAGTACAAGATACCATAAAGTACTTAGAATAATATGAATATTACTATAAAATGACATAAAAATTCAAGATACTCAATAACTTATGTTTCTTTTCCATTTGCCAACATTCACCAGTTTGTAATGTCATTAAAATACATGATGACAAACTTAATGATCTTTATATGGCCATTATTAGCAAAAAAATAAGGACACGCTGTAATCCAGAATAGCTGAACTGAAGTCTGAGGCCAACAGGGCAAATGCAAACAACACTAATCCTTTATGAGTCTTGTCATCTCTATTAACAGACTGGGCTGAAAAACCCAAGTTATCAATCATCTAAATACTACTAGATGTATTAAAACTTCAAGTTAATCACCAGTTGTGCTTTAAATGCTTCTGTTACTGCCAGTTATCCAATTTGCTAACAAAGCAATATACAAACAGATGTACCACAACAAATCAGTAATCCAACATTCTTGCTTCTCACATATTGGCTCAAATTTAATTAATTTTAAACTGTCCACACTAGAGCTTTTGTTTATCTAATCACTTTCTGGAAGCAATTGTCTCTAATCACAAATGCACTGTCCTCGAACAAAACATATTTCAAATCATCAATCGATGCTATAGCATTTTAAACAAGCTATTGTTATGTTGTTTTATGCTAATAGGATTGCAAATTATTCCTTACCATGAAATGGTTCCAGTTTCTTTTCTTCTGATGTACCTGTTCCTACATCATTAGATGCACTACATGAAACTATTGCTGGATCGGTTGACGGTAGAAACACTTCCTCCGCTTCTCGATAGAGGGAGTCATTCACCAATATTTTATATTCACTGACTGCTGGATTTGCGTCACAGGCACAAATGAGTCGAAACTGGTTGCTTGTTTCATTGGTAACCAGTATTCTACAAGAAGGTGCATCTGTAAACAAATTACAAAGCCATTAATTACTGTACACATAATATACAAAATTACAGACAGGATGGTGCTCATGTAGCAGAATGATAGCACCAGTACTTGAACAACATGCGAGTATGAGTACAAGGATCTAAGGAGTATGAGTACATGATTTATTAAATACATATTCTAGATTCCAAAATACACAGAGTACTGTACCAATCTACAAGTACAGGTTACTATGCTAGAATATGAGCGCCAGTATGCAACTCACTAAAAGTAAAAATCATTTTGGTTCTCTCCAATATAGAAATTACATTTTGCTCTCAATAAGTAGAACAACAGATAGAAGATCATTTTAGTCTAATAACATTTGAATCCTAACTATAAATAGTAATCATACCAAACACTTATTATGTGCCAATTATAAGCAAAAGTTGTGAAAAGCGCCGTACGGATAACAACAAAAACAAAACAAAAGAGGTACGTTTCCAGCTTAGCCATGAACAGTGATTTATCGGAAAGCATGTTAGATAATTGGGAAGGGAATTCCATGACTTTGGACCAGAGATACAAAGAGCACGCTTGCTAGCAAGCTATAAGTAAGACCAACAGTTTGAGGAACAAGTAAAGTAACTAAGATTGACAGTATGTCATTTGAATTGCTTAATGGATATGATTTCACAGAGATATGTTGGAAAGAAACCATAGAAGCCATGTAGTTGAAACTATGGTAGTTTCTCCTAGTGTCGATTTTTGTTTTATCAATGAAATTTATGAAGTACCAAAAAGAAATATTAAACCTTTGCCCAGCCCTACCCTTAGCTTCGAAAGTTACAAAAGACAAAACAAATGTTTTCCCTTTAAGTATTTGAACTTCAAATCTAACTGCCATCTGATGTCCCTCCAATATGACACTATATAGCTATTCATATTAACCTATTAAAAGATCTATTTTTGCTGTTTCCTTGGAGTTTGAAGCTACTGGTTGGTGGTGTACAAGAAACTAATTGACCTAACAATCAAATATTGAAGGTAGAAGTGGATGATATTTAATGAATAAATATGTGAAACATACTTTTGAATCCAAATGTTCCATTGTCACATGAAGCTATTATTGGTATACTACTTTTCCTGCCAAGCCTTTGATCATGATGATTTGTGATACTTCTGTTAACAATTAACTAGAATATGACATTAATCCTAAATGGTAACAAAGTTAACACCTGGCACAACCATCCATTCACTGGCAATACACATCGTCAGCATGGTTTGAATTGCAGTTCCAATTATTCTTTAATTTCTATCATAATTACTATTACCTCATCTTAACACCTGACATTAACACTAGTATGAACTAGCTAGCTTGGAATGACATTTTGTCCAAAGTTATCACATGTCAGTATATCAAACTGGTCTGTAGTTTTATGTACTGGTTAACTTATTCTCTCATCTATTTTATGCAGTTGTAAACTTACAATCACTTTAACACTTGCAACACTCAAAACCAAGGTGGACTGTTAGTTTTTGTCCGTCCCCTGGTAAAATAGACTTTATATTTGGTTTGCAGTTTAACCTATTTGATGTTACATATTGAGTATTAGGTAGTACTTACACATGACATTTATACTAATAATAGTATGTTTGCTTGGTATGACCTCCTGTCCACTGGTAATACATGATAATGTTGCATCATCTCTGTTTGGTATGTAATTTATCATACTGCTGATTATTCTCTCATCTTCTCTCGACATATCTGTAGTCACCCCTGCAGTCTTCTCCTCTCCGTTTACCTGCCAACTCAATGAGACTGATGGTTTCCCTCCTGCAGCCACACACTGGATCTGAACTTCCTCAGTAAATACAACATCTATGGATTCATTCAGCTCGACACCATCTTTCTTTAACATCAACTGTGGAGGAACTGAGGGAATAGAATATTTAGCAATAAACACTTTCAAAAACAACTCCCATCAACCTTAGAGAACAGACCAACCTATTGTAGAGCATCAAGGATACTGTAGCTCAACTCTGCCACAATGTACTGTAACTACTGTATTTAAACAAATACAGTATATTAAAGATGACACTTTAGAATAGGAAGACATTATTTCTGATCAGCTTGTAAAGTAACTGCTAACTAGTTTGGCAAATTCTTTTTATTATGGGGTAAAGTATTTATCTGACCAAGGGTCCCAACATGACCACTGAGTTAACAATCAACCGTACTGGCACCGACCCAGCTTCTGGTGGTCACCATGACCTGGTTGCAATCACATCACATCAAAGCCATGACTTTGACTCTTTAACCACCAATGACCTTTATGCGAAGAATAAGTACAAACATTATGACCCACGATCTGCTGATTACTATGACCATGCAGTTTGATCAAAAGCAGCAGAAACCCTAAGAGTAGGCGGCTTTAATGTTATAGCACACATATTGAATTACAGTACTTAAGGAAAAGAGATATAGGACTCCACCTAATTGAAAACTACGCTGACTGAGTATTGATTATCTCATGTTTATTTTTCTCTACTCTTAATTGTTACCTTCTTTCATTGTTATTTGTTATTTTTTGGTCGCTAGCTCGATAAACTACTATTGTTTTTCTAGTGTCCTGTTTATACTATACCACTTTGTTCTATTGTTCTTATGTATAGACGAAATAAATGAAATGAAATGAAAAACGTACAGCATTCTAGTCCTGCAGTACCAGAATTAATTCCTTCTCTGGCACTAGATTTGTCACTTCTCAATCTCCGCAAAAACACGATATAATAAATATGATGATTAAATTGTTAATATCCTAGCTACTTTACTTCATTGCATCAGATCTCAATGCATAAATCTTGTTATTTCACCAACAGAATTCTAATATGGACTAAATAACCTTCTATCCTTCTGAATTTCACAGCACCAGTAGTTATCTTCATAATCTTTAACGTTTAAGCGTCGAAAATGGTGGTAGCATGCTAACATCTATGATAGATCTCTCGGGACTTTTCCTCTTGAATAAATTTTAGAGTGGAAAGCCATCCCTATGATATTTGTTCGACTCCTCTGCCATATCAGAGAATATTTTAATTGTAGCACACTGAAAATTAAAGGCACTATCATAGATGACCTTACAAGAGGTCACCTATGCTAATTAACTTGTCATCTTACTTTCTACTGTCACGTGGGCTTGTAATTTGTTGATGCCGTTTTCTTGACAAGTATATATTCCATCTTCATTCACATTCTGTACTGTCAATACCATCTCATACTGGCTCTCCTGACTATGTACCTGCAGCTCATATTGATTGCTGAACTGTTCAAACACACCAAAACCTTTAGCGAATGATATGTCCCTTTGTGTTGATGTGCCAAACAGCCATATTGTTGCTGAAACATCTGTGACGTTACAAGTCAAGTACACAGGGCTGCCCTGTTCAAGTACCATGGCAATGTCTACAGGGAAAGGAAAGAAAGTTCTATATTAAATATTTCACCATTTTATATCAATTTCTCTCATTTCACTGTCAGTACTTACACAATGAAATGTTACTGAAACTTCATGTTACCAGCATTCATTTAAAATAATAACAGATGTACACAAATATGCATGCCACCTAATTATCTACTGTACAGTTTAAGTCAAAACAACCTAATATGAAATTAATACACATGGACATTAGAAGTAACTGTCTTTCACTAATTATTTTCTGGCATTAACCTACCCTTACACTCCACCAAACTATGAAGAGTTAGTAGTAGTCCTATGGTGAATCTGATCCACTTGATCGGAGCCATGTTTCTTGTCACGATCCCTGCAAAAGATGAAATGTGCAGATTAATGATGTTTGCTGCTAAAACTGTGCAATCCTTACTCAGGGAAAATATTAAATATTAGTGCAATGGCAGGAAGAAGAGGGCAGCCCACAGCTTATTTATTAACTGATCGTGTTCCAATAACCGGGTTTTGTTCTAAAGTAAGATAAACTGGACATACTCTTTATCTGCTTAATGTTGTTGGGCAGAGCATTCCAGTGTTCAATGGCAGTGATTGTATTGGCTACCTTTGGTACTGTGCCTGTGAATAACACCCAGTCTGCTGAAATTCAAATTCAGATACTTTGGACTGTAGTGACAATAAAAATCTTAAAAACTAAATTTAGTTTTCCAGGTGAAGCAAGAGTTTGTTGTCAACCAAACACTTTCACTCTTTACATAACCTGTTGTTGTATCAGATACAAATAGTGCACTGTAGTCAGCATAAATGCATATACAATTCACACATAGATCCAGTGGCGTAGGAAGGTACTTTTGAGTGGGGGTTGAAGACTGATGGCCGGCCTGGGGGAGGGGTCTAAGGGGAGGGAATTTGTTTGCATTTCCAGGTGGCCTCAGATGCAATTTGGTGCAATATAGCACACTTCAACACCCACTCCATTTTCTGACTTGCGGAGCGGGGGCGGAATGATACTTCCGCCCCACCATGGCGCCCCCCAGCCCCCCCGGTTCCTACGCCCTTACTTGTTGACATATCGTTAACATTAATGCAGAGAAACAAAAAGAGCCCAAGAATATTGCCCTGAGATACATCAAACAATAGGGCCCAATGAAAACTGCCCTGTAGTACTCCAAACAGAAGGGGCCCAAGCATACTGCCATGTGGTACTCCAAAAAGGAGGGTTTGTTGTCAACAAACTACTCTCTACACAACCTGTTGCTGATATATGTTGCATCTGCATCGGATACAATTAGCGCCAACTTAATCTATTATATTTTGAAGAGTAAAGAACGAAGAGTGACTGTGACGTCATCGTAAAACTTCGTTTCGGGGGCTGGAAGCTACACTTTTGCCAGGAAATTTAAAGTTTCTGAAAGTAAAATAGCGATTTAGATGGAAATTTTAGTTAGTTACGGCATTTTGAAGAGTTAAAACATTCCAGAATTCCCTAACTAGTTCCTCTTCATGGTATGTTGTTCTGTTATTTGAGGTTTATGAATCCCAGTCATACGCTAAGTCTGTACACATTCCTGTGTATAGCTTATCAAGGCCAAGGTTAGAGTGAGATCTGAACCAGTCTGACTGATGTGCCGCACTGACATCAGGTCTCGATGTAAGTCAGTGTTAGATATGAATTTTCTGGCAGGACGGACCAACATTTCAAGCACTCTATCACAGAAACTAAAAGAAATCACAAGGCAAGTCTTAGGCCGATACGAAGACCAAAAGTAATATGACCGGAATGACTGGATCCCATCTAAAATGTTCCTTTAATGAATGAGTTAAGAACAAATGATAAATGAAATGAAAAAAAAAACCTAATATTGCTCTCACATATGATTATGTTGGTAAAAAAAATGGCATCAAAAACCCTTCCTCATGCCGAATCGCAGAATGAAATAACAACTTTAGAGCTGGACAACTTGCAAATATATTACAGGAAAGCATTGTAACCATTATTTTCTATTGTTTGGACTGGACATAATAAGTTGACCTAACTCCATAAGACAATGCTTTTATAGAATATAAGGGTATCTGTAATAGAATGGTAGTAGCATGTTAATTGCTAAGAAGGGAGACCTCAAAGTAAAAAATCAAGAAAATGCCACGTTCAGTTGCGACAGATTCTGGAATTGCCAAAGTGTGATAAATCGGCCAATTTTGAAGCTTATGCTGATTTCATGGTGTTCCAAGCATACTTTAAATTTGATAATTTATAAACAAAAGTCAAACTCAAAAATTTGTGTGATTAGTTATGGAATGAACCAAACAGTGTTTATCTGTAACTTTACCCTTTTTTCTATAAAATTATTCTACCGCAATCCATACATTTAGTCTATACTACGGGTATAACATTAGCCATGCATCGGCAATGTACCCTAATTAACAATTACTCAGTGTTTGGCCGAAGAACAATTAAGTTAGTTAGGCTAGCCTAGCCCTGACGGACAAAGGCCTACATACATTATCCAGATACCTGGGGTATAAGTATTGTTGTAGCCCGGTGTGTGTGTGTGACAGAGATGCAATTACAGACTGCACCTCATTGGTGAGGTGTATTCAATAATTGCTCTCCAAAGAGTCTGCGAAGATATAGTCAGTGCGCACGAAAACAGTTGTTTGGGGCTTGGTCCGTCTAACCTTCGTACAGACTTGATATGTACCCCGGTGGTATTACGGATTCAGCTAACCGGTGCAACCGGGCTGAAGCTGGCCAACAGACCTCTGACAGATCGCTGAAAAATTAACACCGTCTACCTCGAATAGGGTATTGAATTCATGCAGGTTGCACAGACAATCGAGCATTCCAAGGAAGCAAAGGAAGGTATCTCGAAAAAACGTCGTCGCTAACGTTTAACACTGTAGCCGC
>KN886062.1:3040-20930 GCA_000934455.1 Apostichopus parvimensis
ATCGCGGTACCGTCGTCGTGGTTGAAACTTGGCTGACAAAAAATGAAGTGTCTTTTTATTTTGCTCGCGATGGTTGGCTTTGGTGAGTACTTCTCAGTTTATTTTTACATCGTGCACTTGATCATTTAGTTTCATTCTGGTATAGTTGTACCTCTCGAGAAAATACTAGCGAAGATATTTTGTTGTTGTCAATTTAAAGGTGTTCAAAACTGCATACTCCAGATTTAGAAAGGCAAGTTTGAAAGGGAACAGAAATAACCATAAGATCAACCGACATATTGATTAGGAACGTGAAACTTTTGGAAACTTGATTCACTTGTTTAGCTCTTTGACCATAATAAAACCAACACCAGCATGTTTCCGAAATCGACAGCATTGCACCCGTCAATTATCCCTTTGGGGGTATAGCTCGCTCAAAGTAAACATCGTTGCAACAACCATAACATGGATTACTTTGTATTTTATATTAGTTAGGCTATTATTCCATACCAAATTCCATTAGAGAAGATGCTATATTCATTAACACATTAACCATGTTGTACATTACTTCTTGTTTAATATAGGCCAATCATCTTTCAACCAGTTTATATCGATGATAGACTGCACATGTGATCGGTATTCTATTGAATACTGGGGATATGGCTGTTGGTGTGGACCTGGGGGCAAACGTAGACCGTTGGATGCTACTGACAGGTATGGCGAATGTAGGAGCTCAGTTTCTTAAGCACTGCATCCTTAATTATATGCCTCATCCGTATTCTGAACATGCTATTACGAAATAAGGCAGACGCGGTGAAAATCTTTGCCCCAGTATTTCATAATTCAGACGGGCCCCTGTTCATTACAAGTGTGCAGAAAGGTTATTTTCTGATGCCTATGCATGTAATATACTCGAGATGAGATGTTTACTCATTGTCATCTTCCCAACAGATTATGAGACTGAACTTAAAGTTGTTAGCTAATAGTACATTAGAAGTAAGGGTCACCATAGGGTAACACAATAACATGTGGTGGACCTACAACTGTAGAAGTGGAGATCAGACGGTCTGAGTGTGATTGTGCACTTGTTTCGTATTCTGACTGAGAAATTGAAGAGGGGAATTCAAAGTCCCTCAGACGTCATTTTAATCCTAGAATAACCACGTCTTCGGGAAAGTTCTATTGTTAAGAGGTATTGTTAAGGTTATAAGGTACGTGGATTTGAACAGTGGAGAAAACAGAGTGTGTTTACGTCTGTGAACGCAAAAAAAAAACACTGCCACCAAATGAATGACCATTGGCTTCAAACTTATTGGGTGTGTGCATGGCCATACGATGCACTGCCTCCGTGACGAATAACGGCATAGGGTGAAACGTCAGAGGTCAAAAGTCAAATAGAAAAAAAACAGCATTTTTATGTGATTACACGTACACTAATATGGCCGAATCCTCAAACACATGTAGCATATCCAAACTTCAATTTGCATCTCTACAGTGCATTAGGCACCAAAGGTTACGTGATGAAAGGAGTTTTCAATTCAAATTGGTGCGAAAACGTGTTTCGCGAACTACTTCTTAACCTAAAACCGAAAGGACAAAATGTTTAAGGCCCAAATACCCATGACGGTTTGTTCAGAGCGTATTAACATAAAATACAAATGTCATAAAGTTAGCGACATTTTAGGCTCATGTACTTCAAACTTGTTGAATGCTGACATCATAGTGGCCATGCTCCCAAATTTTTGGATGAGATCTGGAACTCCATGAATTGACTACTTTGTGTTTCTTGTGGATAAATCATTACAATGTTGTAAAGAAATTGATATGATGATATCATTCACTCTGCCATGGAGACAGTTGAGTGTAATCGTAAAGCACTGTTTGTGGTCATTGTTCAAATATAATTGGTTGTCTTATTCCTATCATAGATGCTGCCAAATACATGATTACTGCTGGGATGCCTTGAAACACGGTGTTTGTGGTGGTAGCAACCTGTATTTTGAGACGTATGACGTCGTTAAACGTGGTTGTGGTGGACGTCGACCGACCATCATCTGCGGTAAGAATCATATTACTAAATAAAAACTATAACATTTTCCGATGAAGTTTTTTTCTCTCCAAATGTGACGTTTATAGTATTGTCATTAAGGGCGTTCCAAACAAATATTCATATATCTATACAAAAGAAGAAAATATTATTATACGGTAACATTGATGTTATCATTTTCATCAAGTGTTCAGTCACTGGTCTCGGAGTAGGAATATCTTTGTTCCAATAATATAAATCGAGTACTGACGATCGTGCGAATTAAAAGTATGATGTGCTTGTGCAGGGATGTCTTCCCTGGTGTGTCCAAATGATCGTGTTGCTTGACTCGCGCAACTTTGAAGGAGAAGAGAATACAAGCATTACAAGTACGTGACTTAGGGTAGCATACGCCCATTAAATGCCCATTAACGTACACAGTAACTGACAAAAATAATGTGGTCCTTAAGTCTAGATAGAAGTTCTCACCGCTACCCATCACTGGATAGCTGACAAGTTGGCCATTCATGGCATCATCAATTTCCGTATAATGACCTTGAAAATGTTGTTGCTATGAGAGCCTGAAGTTTTCGTCAATTGTAAAACAAACCTTTTTACTCAGTAGTAAACAATTTTCATACACTGCTCCTGGGAGGGCAAAAGTGGTCTATAATTGCCTCAAGTCACCGAATGTTTGCACCACATGTACTTCTATTCATGCTCTTCAACATCCAAGCCACAAAAAAAAAACGGATCCTTAAAGTTGTTCTCCTGCTGCTTTTTCGCACTATTCCTAACACCACAGATATCCGGTGTTCCCTCATATTTGGGAATAAAGAACTGAGAGTAAAACTTACATCACAGAGGCACCAGCGCTTCAGGTTTTAGGCTATGGGTCATAACTCCATGGAACTGTTTTGAATGATAATTACAGTCGTACATTTCACGCAAAGGATACAAATGTATGTGTTAAAACGTTGATAAGTAGGTGAAGGAATTTATAAGTAAAAATACTATATACTGTGTGAAGGTAGGGGTTACACTTTAATACATAACAAAGCAGCGGCTCTTATTCATGTAGTTTAAAATGTTTCGATTTTCATATACTGACAAATACCCTTGAAAATTAATATTATCAAAACTCCGGGCTTATCAACCGATGCTCATGGATAGGTTGGTCACTGCAGTTTCTTTTTTCAATTTTCCCTCAGAAATATATTCAGCTAACAAATCGCTTGTTTGATTCTTTCACAGGACTCGCTTCAAACAACGCATGCGAGGAAGCCTTATGTGTCTGTGACAGAACAGCTGCAGGTTGCCTCCAAAGCAATGAAAACACGTTTAACAATCGTTATAGGTACTATAGCAACTTCAGATGCTAAATTATAAATCCCCTAAATACCAGATATTGTTAGTGCTTAATATCCTTTTCTCCTCCTTCTTTAAAGTCTTGCGATGGAATATACGGTGGGCAAGTTTAAGTACCTAACACCGTCTATGAAAAACCTGTCACGTGTTAAAGCAATTCCCATCTTCATACCTTTTTTATTTTCTGAGGTTAAAAATATTTTAGACATTCACCATTTTTATGCAGTATACATTAATCTTTATTTGTTATATCATATCTTCATATCATGACACACCTTCGTTGTATATCGTGTTGTACTGATGCAATTAGAAATCCATCACAAATAAAATTACGTTTGACAGTCACTTGATGATGATCTTACCATAATAAGATAACAACCAAGAAACAAACTAAGATTCTAGAGGCTGATTTAATGTGCTTCGTTTCACAAACTCTGCCCTATCCAAAGTTCAGACTGATACAGTTTTATACTGAACAATGTGATATAAGGTTTGACAGTATTGATCTAACAATATAAGTTACCCGGATTAGAGCTTCCTCACCATATATTTGTCGTTAGTGGTTAAGTATATCTTTACGTTAAGACGTATTTTGATACATGAGTTATCAACGATGGTAGATTCTACATGACGTATTTTCGTAGCCTGTTTAATAACAATAAATAATCGCTCATTTCATATTGTAGAAACTCAATCCATTACCTTAATGAGAGACAACCAAAGATCTTTTTAGTATATTTAGGCAAACATAAAGCAATAATCATTGTCATGTAAATAAGCCGGTTGAACCTCTGTTTATGGCAGGATCTATATGAATATGACCAAGTAACATTACACTTATAATAGAAGCATGATAACTTTGAAGTTTCCATGTGATCTCTACGTGTATACATGCATACATATATCACTTGTAAGTGTTGCACGGTGGAGGATTCCATTTCGAAAGCAAATTGACAATTAGCTGACTGAAAAGCTATGTTCCTCGACAAAATCAAGTTACCACAAAAAGAAGAAGAACGTATTGAAGCAGCTCAACTCACATATGTACCATCCTGGAAAAGGAGGGCCGAGAAGACAGTAACCTGTTGGTGTCACTCAGCTCAATCTAGGATACTTTATTGATACCAACATGAAACTACTCAATTACTGATGCAATTGTCTAACCAAGGAGGATAACGGTATATAGTTACTGAGTATAAGAATCCCGTGGTTCCCTCCGTAGGCTAGTCATTTCTACTTGGCGCATACATATTGAACATCTGTCGACTCATGTTGATACTTAATTACAACCGTTGTTATCTAGTCTGGTTCTCAGCTGTATACAAAAGACACCACTCACTTCCAAAGAAGACTCCACAATGAAGTCCCTTCTATATTGAAATTGTTTAAATCCACTCCATTCAATACCCATTTTGTGACTGAGAGAGATTAACGTATTCCACACTCCTCAATATCGTGTCCCTAACTCGATATAAGGTTGATTGCATGGGTGTACCTTTCTTGACTGGCTAAACATTCGATTACTCTAGGCAGTTGGATCGAAGAAGGAGGTGTGCAATTTCATCTGTGCAATTGCTTCAAAAGATTTAATTATTCTATTATAATCTTCTTGTTGATTTTTCTTTGAAACCTGATACATTTGGAATATTTTCTTCGCTGTCAAATTTCTTTGTAGTTTAGAATTTTATCAAACTATATCATTTTTGAAGATATATTCTATTCCTATATGTGGATAAACGATGGACAAATTATAACGTTAAGCAAAAGACATTTTCAGCTCCGGGATCGTCTATTCTGCACTGACCAATATCATACAATTTGAAAAATCTTTTCGATACCAAATGCTATAAAAGGATGTGGTGTTCGTCCAAACATGCAAACAATTCTCAGCAGCTTTGTTATGCAAGAAAAGCAGAAAAAGTATACGAAACACATTTGAAGTTAAACTACCTTTTTATAGGAGTTGACTAATTCATTGGTACCATTGTTTATACTGTTGAGCAAAAACAATTTTTCGTAAAATAGCCCGCAATCCACCCAAAGGGGTATATCGTGAACCAATTCAGTGTCATGACCGACGTGTTCTAGGCGATACTATAATAATATGAACGGAGCTTTCCATTCGTAAATATATATTGCAATTCCCTCTGATTTCTAAAACGTGTGATTAGCTGGAATCGCAGAATCAAAATATTCATTATGTTGCAAGTTGGTTTGTCGGTCGGTCTTCCACATGACTGTAGTGTGGACTGTTGAAAGTATCCTTATGATGTACCCACCACTTAACGAGGGACCAAACAGGTGGTATAGCAAATAGTTTCTGCCCCATACGCCGGGTTACATGGTCTAAGCATTCGGCAATAAGATCTGGGTTCCCGGTATTCAAAGGTATTTGCGTCTTTTCGTTTCCAAAAAGAACGGTGATACTTTTATCAGCAATTACTCGGCCACCGATGAAATCCCTTTCTAGTTATAATGAAAAGGACTCATTGTGATTCGATGTGATATTAATTTGACTAGAGATGGTTCCCGAGATTTTCAGAGACACTGAGACCAAAGTTTCGTCATCAACAGCTGCAATACCAACAACGGATTGTCTCTCAAGCTTATTATACACCATCAGCCGATAATCTGTTCCAATGTCACTGACGTTTTTGAGTCGATATGCCGAAGCCTGGTATACCTTTGAGAATGAGCAGCTATTGAGCCCGTATGTAACAACTTCCTGAATAGCAGCCAATATGGTCGTAGTGTTAGTTATGTCTCCATTAATACTTAACAGCTCAACATGTGGTACTATATATTTGCTGGGAAGTGTAAAGGTCGTTCCATGACCTTGAGGCAAATGGAATTCGATATCACTTAAATTCGCTGAAATGGGGAAAAGACATGTTGCCATGTACACATGAAGATAAAGATTTGGGGCCGATGTAGATCTTGATCGTCGGTTCATATGCAAAACAATTTGCTCCTAAACTGGTGAAGACGAATTGTACATCGAATAATTCTGTGTTTAGTAAGAAAAACGCAAAAGGGATCATTTTTAAACAAATCATACAGCTGATCCTGCTGTAAGGTACCATATATCTTATAAATGACTAAATTCGGTAAAACGGCGGATCCATTTCCTCGGTGATCTGTCTGCGTAGACTGACGTAAATTTTTACACAGTGTTACTCCATCATAACGTATTTCTGTGATTAGGTATTGTATATACCCTTATATTATGCTTCATAGGATTGATGGAAACAATTGTAAATATTTACGAAAACGACTGAACATAATCAACATAACAGTCATTGTTGATTAGTTAAAAAATCTAGATCGCATTTACGTCTGGCATTAAGGAGTTCATAAAACCGGGAATATTACTCAATTGGCCAAATCCATGCAGTTGTTGGGATTTATTAGAATTTTACAAATATCCTCAGTTCTTACTGTAATCCTCATAGCACATGCTACCGATTTAGCATATTTGTCAGCACATACCAGTTTTTACTGTAATCTCTATGTGAATCGGTTGAAAATATGCGACACTTAGTGAGAACAGTCATGCCGTCTGAATGCCACAGCACTACCTCACATTCAATACTGTTATCGATCAATGTTATCGCAATTTTCAAATTTATTTTACTCTCGTTGGGAATATTTTAGAACCGTTTTTTGCATCAAAGTACGAAGAGCTGGTTCAAAGTTTGGAAACAATCCACGAGACCATCATGTTGTTCAGAATGAGCAGCAAAAACAGCTGATTTGGACGATGCCACAACACATATATTAATGAATTTCTTTCACAGTTTAGTGTTTTCACTCACTTTCAGTTCACTAAAAATATAATCAAATATATGAACAGGTTAAAAATACCGATCAATCGCAATACGTAAATTCGTTTACAATTCCTTTTAAGTTGTTTTCTTTTCAAAAGCTTTGTTTTCTTTCCATACATATACACCCATCGATATTAGGACAGTTTCAGGAGTACGTTAAACGATCTAACACATCTTCAAATTCATTTGAAAAGGAAATGCGTCGAACTATTAACATCACTAAATATATCCTATAGTGTATCGATCGCCATGGTAACAAGCTTTTGATTAGTCTACCTCTTTACAATAGCGGGTCTTAGCAACATGTCGTGTTCCTCCCAGGTGGAACCTACTTTGTCTTACGTTGCATAGGTTGAATGAACAAGGAAACTAAGTGAGCTCAAAGACTGAATATAATTGTAGACCATTCACGTTCTGATGTTGGCTTACTGTGACCTACAAAATTCGGTAAAATCTCATTCGGTATTAATGAACAACTTTATCGGAAACTGAATGAAACATTTGGAATTCAGGTCATGGATTGCTTGATTTAATCATATGTAATCGGTTGGTAGCACTATATCATCGAATGAATTATGATGAACAAAATATAGGCTCCTTTCTACAAGTCATTCAGTTTGTATGTATACTGTATACATTATCTTAGTGATTCATGGACTGTTCATATGGACTGTTCATAATACATATTCCTTTTGGCAATAAACGTGTATAGACAGTGTAAGAAGTGGCTTAGAGAATACCGACGTCTGGAACTAAGAATGTTTTGGAACTTGCTCACGGAAAACCATTCACACAATTTAATGCATTAGCTTCCACGCACTGTGTAATTGAGATAGATTATCAGTAAATATCAATAAAGTGGTCGAGAAATTTCCCCGTCTTAAGTATCGCCTACGTAAGCAACATATATACATATTATCATTTTCCTTGATCACCTGGCGTTCAGTGCTAGCAATTAGTTAACGTTCACCCGATACTCATAGCTGGTACAGTAACTACCGTTCATGTCATCTTTTCATGTAACCGTGTTACGAACACAAAGTAGTAATTACTGATGCACGGTTGTGGGACATGAACAGTAGTTACTATACCAACCATTTAGTGCGAGTTCCTTAATACGCGATTCTGAAATGAAGTCTAATCGAATCGTTTTATGCTATAAGTAGGCCTATGGATATACCCGAACATGGCTTTCTTTGTTCTCGGCATGACGATTTGGCGTAATTTAAAGAGAGGTGTGAACTGGAATCAAGCGGTACTGTACCTCCTTCACTTCATCTCGTAGGCATTCTCATCTTCATAGACTGCTTGTCCAGTCGCGCAGTTCTTTGTCTTACACGGTAACAAGTTAACAGCTTTGCAGTTGTTAAAGTGCCACCTGTAACACATGTTACCGTGTTACGAACGTTATAACTACTGATGCACGATTGTGGGACATGGAAATTAGTTGCTTTACCAGCTATGAGTATCGGCTGCAACGTTCTACTTTCTATAAGCATCTTCTTGGCGAAAGAAAGACCCACTGGGAAGTTCTGACCCAAAACAAGTGTATCGAGTGAAGGCTAATCTTTCGAAGAGTTTAACGACTTAGCCGACCTCATTTGATGCATCACGGTGGTAGATAGGCCGAGACATGCGCAGATTAATGAGTCATTCGTACAGAGACTGATCATCATTCATTGCTGATTGGAAGTCATACCTGTCATTTAACATTGAAATGAGAATAACTGGCATCGATTATCATGCCCTCAGCAAATTGGAGGGACCGAATGAGCTCACATGACCTTTGACATTTCACGTTAATTAATACTCTCTTAACATCCATTAAAACCATATCCATTGCAACAGTCATTATTCAATACAAGAGTTATAAAATGTGAACCTACCAATGCCTGCTTAAATATATAAACAAAGAAAACACCATAGTAACGAAACCTTTTGGCACTTGCCATATAGACTGGTGTAGGCGGACGGATGAACTTTGGAAAAATTGCCCAATAACAAGTATACCTGTTACAACATGTTATCAACATGTCGTGTTCATTCCAGGTGAAACCTACTTTTTCTTACGTTTTATTGGTTGAAAGGAAACCAACTGAGCTCCAAGCCTGAAATTATTCTAGACCATTCACGTTCTGATGTCGACTTATTATGACCTACAAAATTCGGTAAAGTCTCTGTTGGTATTAATGAATAACTTTATCGCGAGAAGACGGAAACTGAATGAAACTGTTGGAATTCAGGTCATGGATTGCTTGATTTAATCATATGTAATCGGTTGGTAACACTATATCATCGAATGAATTATGATGAACAAAGTCAAGGCTCCTTTCTGCAAGTCATTCAGTTATACTGTATAAATTATCTTAGTGATTCATGGACTGTGACACAGTGCGTCCATCATAAATACAACACACGTTTCCATGATTTTTACATGGAAATTTAGTACACAGACGCAATCCTTTCATGACTTAACTAACATTAAATCAAAAGACATTTAAAACAGGATTTCTTAACTACAATGATATATAATGAATATTGAAAGTTGCCATACGTGTCACTTTAAGTTATTGTCCAAGGTATCCATTTCTGGGGATATCAAATACTTAATTAGAGATAACAAATAAGAGAGGTTTGGTGTTTACTTTTTCATCGATTTTGCACGAAAAAATGTAATAGAGAGAGAAAAACATGCCTATATGACCATTTTACAAAATAAATATCCTCTTTTAAATATTGTGTGTATAGATGATACACATATGCTTTCATTTCAAATTATTTGAATTATCTTTCATATAAATGCGTACAGGAAATTCAAGAGATTTTATTTTCAGACTCTAAAAAAAAAAAAAAAAAAATAGAATCGGTAGCCTACGTCATGCCGTCATTTCATCATTTATTTTTCTTCTTTGTAGAATTCTACGGTATTTTCACTTCTCTATTAAGACTTAATAATTAACGAATCATATTCCTTAGGCAGAAATTAGAGTTCCCTTCATTTCATAAAATTCTTTGGTATCAATGAATAATTCAGAATTGGTTAATTTACCATCTCCACGGCAATATATACACTCTGCTCTTCTTTCAATCGGTTGCAGACCATCAACTGTGTATGAAGAGATCTTCTCCGTAGAGGAAATGAGGGGAAGTGAAATAGATCGGTGCTCCTGTGATGGAATAAAAGAGGCAAACATATCTATATACATATATTGATTCAGTATGCTATTTCATATAAACTGTTGTTAGCTGTCTGTTGTCAGTGTACACGATTATCAGCTTAAAGAGTTACGTCATCACCACACCCAGATTATGTGATTCTAAGTAGGAAGAATGGGCGAGGGATTAGCAATACGGTAACCGCAAACATTTTCAGGAAAGGTATTCGGCATCTATATCGAATTCCCCCAAAGACCACCGCTGCCCATGTTCATTTAGCCTACACCACTCCACTATATTCTCCACTCATAACATCATCAAGAACAGTTTTCACTGAAGGTATCTTCATTTCAGAATCCGACTGTTTCGCTCGGTTTGAAGGATTTTAGACTCCAACGTAGTCGTTTACAAGTCAGAGATAAATGTATTTTAAAGCAATTAAAGTTTTTAATAATTTTCATCGAAAATGAATAAAACCCAAAGGATATAACCTTACAAAAGTGTCAAATTGAGCCAAAAGATTCAGTTTCACGAAATTGTTCCGGATTACAAAAATGGCTTCGAGACGTTGATCTCTCAGTGACTTCTAAAGGACAACGGTGGAGTCTAAAATCCTTTAAACTGAGAGAAACAGTCAGATCTAATCTTTCTAATAAAAATATCATGTTTTAAGGAGAAACCTACATTTTGACAATAAATAATCCGTGGATGTATTTACAATATCACTTTCAACTAGATTTGCATTTTTAAATACATTTGAATACTTGGTCAATTTTAAATAAAAAATGAATAAAAGCACAAAGCTATAGCCTTTCATAAGTTTATCTCTGTCTTCTAAACGGCTACGGTGGAGTATAAAATCCTTTCAACTGAGAGAAAAAAATCAGATCTGATCTTTGTTATAATAATAGCTTGTTTTAAGGTGGAACCTATGTTATGACAATAACTTACCATTGATGTATTTACAACATCACTTCACACCTAGATTTGCATTTTACTCAAATTTGCACATTTGCACATTTTGTTAATGTAAATCGAAAAAGAATTAAACCGCAAAAAAGTTCATTGAGGCAAAAGATTCAGTTTCACGAAATTGATTCGAACTAAACATAAGGCTTCCAGACGTTGATCTCTGACTTCTAAACGGCTACGATGGAGTCTAAAATCCTTAAACTGAGAGAAACAGTAATAACTTATCTCTCTAATAAAAATAGCTTGTTTCAAGAAGGAACCTATGTTATGACAATAAATTATCCATTGATGTATTAACAACATCACTTTACCATAGATTTGTTTGTTTAGAGAGATTCCAACATGCCACGTCCTCACACAAACACACCCACATATATACACAAATACAGATAGGCAGACACATGATGAATTGAAATTTTTCCTTTGATTAAATTGGATTTTCAGTTATCCTTTTCTTAACAGCATTATTTGATTCAATGATTAATGTAATACGTTGATTACCCTGTAGAATATATTAATTGTTCCATCAGCTCCTGTTAAGAGGTATTTCCAGGGTCGTCAAGTGTGATCAGTTTCCAGAACGATTGTGCCTGTGTTCTTTGCAGGTGAAATCCCTATGAAATGGACAGACAACACGATATAATTGGAACGAAAAATAGATTAGTTTCTCACTGTTCACACGCATGTACTATACATATCATATCATTGTAAGTTACAGTTGAACGTTATAAGTGTGGAATATCCATATACATGTTTGCTGATAAAGTTTGGTGAAACGGTTAACAAAGTGACTATTACCGTCCATATGTAAGTTCTAAATTACACTGAAAGGTAAATATTTCAAAAACGCATGAAACTTGAAGAAAAAATAAAAAGGTTTCACACTCAAAAGTCTTTAGGGTTATGTTAGAATGACCAGGTCGCTGTTAAATTATTCCAACGTAGCTAGAAACTTTGATAACTATGTTCCTGCTAAGACATTTGCATCATTTCAAGACATTGATATGTGTTTAAATTAGCTAGCTAAACGTCTCAGTAATGTTTTTTTTACCCAATGTGTCATTGAAATGCTGTAGCTGAATTCTGAGAGTGACCATTATTTGATTATTCTATCATATTCGGGAGTTATGCTGAATATCTTTAATTTCCAGTTCCCCAATATTTGAAAACAATTATATATTGGGGCAGTTACTTTTCAACTTACAAGTACCGGTATAAGAGTTGAAGGTTAATAGAAATACAAACGTTTCCATGTGCATTGATTATTGGTGACATCATAAAGAGCAGTCCTCTTTATAACCGGATCGCTGCTACCTCTTGATAACAAGCTAACACATTCAAGCCGCATTTGAGTTATGTTGTAACTTTGTATGACACTGACCATCCTCCATGTCAGGCCAGCAGCTGACCATTGACCGATTGAACTCCGATCTTGACCGTCGTCACCTGCAAAATCTTGGATAGTCGGAATCCAAACGTAGGAGGCAGAGTGAGGTCGCTTGCTATTTCAACAAAGGCATATTGCAACATGAATCAATGGGTTGGTACCATTTTAACCATATTTTGGTGGGTAGACTGCAGGGTCGAAGGGGATAAATAGACACCAAGAAAGGTTTGAATATTTTAATATAAATATTAAGGGGACATACGAGACATACGGGGATATAAGAGGACATAATTCATGCAGGTAATGTTTATTTTATTTGTATGAAACTGTTTAAGGTAAACTATAACGTAAAATCTCGTGTTAAAAGGATTAACATATACAGCATAAATAATGATAGGGAAATGATGTTTAGCATTATTATTTTTTATTTTATTTTATTTTTACATGTTTCACAATTTCTGGTTTTACTCGCTAGAGTATAATTCATCGCCTATTCCATAACAGAAATATTTTATTTCCTATAAAACTAAATGTATTCATTTGTGGATTCTAAGATGTTTTAATGATTAATAGTCTATTGTCAGTATTCAAATGGGAACCATCTGAACAACTCAGTATCTTTACAAAGTTTTCATTAAAAATGAAAACTCCAAATTTAGTTAATCTGTGAATGATATCATGAATGTGTTCCTACTTTGGATATTATTTGTGGGCAATAGTTTTTTTAGATGGATTCATCAAAGATGTTTGATGAGAAGTTGTTAAATTTAATATTCAGACAATCTCCAATTTATGGCCTTGCACACATGGTTTGTAAAAGTAGAACTCATGTAAATACGATTTCCAAAATTGTTTGGGAAAGACAGTTGTTCAAATGACTGATGTAAGCTACATTTATGAGGAATGATTTAGTATTGGTGAAATTAAAAGCACAAGTTAAAAGGTGTTGTAGCATTCCCTGAAGCTAATTGTATTTCTTTATATGTTGATAATCATGAGGACTGCACATTCTTCACATTCAATAGAAATTTATCAATACTTAAGATTCAAGTTTGACAATATTGTGTTGAAAAAAAAAACATTTTTAAGGGTGTTAGTGCTGCCTCATGTAAATTAAATCTTTTTTAGAACAGGACAAAGCAGTCCTTTCTTCATTCCCAAAAAGCAGAGACATGGCTGTAACTCAAATGAAACATGATTACAAAGTCTGGATTTCCCTGTCACAGAGGATAGTTAATTATTAACAATTCCTCCCGATATGCTAGAAATTTAAGAAATGGTAACTCAATTCTAACTGCAATATACAGTTTGTGCCTTTTAAATACTGTAAAGACACAATGTGGTCTATTCAGGAACTTTACTCTATGTCTTGGAAATGTCTTGGAAATGTCTTGGAAATGTCTTGGCAATGTCTTGGAAATGTTAAGCATGCAAAAAGCTTTGTGTTTTATTTTATAGTAATGACATGTTATTAAATGCTGTGTTAGAAACAAAACTTATGTAAAATATCCTGGTTGGGAGTATGGTTAAACAAAAGCAGTGGAAATGAAAATAGGTTAACCAAAATGGAGGTATGCTAAAAGTGATCTTCCCAATCATGAACACAGATGTGAGTATTAGTGCTTCATTATACCTGGTCAGTAGAATTCTAAACTCTACTGACCATGGTGTGATTTAGACAGCCTCTGCTGCAATCTTGAGGTAAATAAAGGAGGCTCATATAGGAGCTCCAGCATGGAAGATTCTAAGCATTCTTGATAAAACTACAAGATCAGTCAGAGAGAAGAAAGTAATTAGGTAAACATACTGCAAGAGATCAACTGCATTGACCAATTATTAAGACCAACAGGAGAATGATCCATAACAAACCAAACTAAAATACTTCAAAGTTTCAGGATGTAAATAACATTATGTACAAGAAATCATTTCCATTGTGAGTCAACTATCACACCTAACGAGACCCTACTGGTAAATATAAAATCATAAGCAGTAATGTTAAGGGAGGAATTTATTCACAATTTCACAGCCTCAGATATTTTATGTAAATGAAGAGATTTTTAACTACATAAAGCATCAATCATCACAAGAGTAAGTAGCATCATCAGCATACAGCAATACTTTATTCCTTTACTTTGATAACAAACCATGTACCCTGGTTCAGTTGATGTAAATAGTCAGATATACACAGAGGTTATTACAAGGTTTGAGGTTTTTTACTATTATCAGTTATTGTTAATTTTACAACTTGTTGGCTTTATTACTATTATGTTCTTATTGAACAGTGCTTTTTACATATATATCTTATTTTTACAGTTATTCATGCTAGAAGAGTTGTAGGGAGGCAGGTTTAATTTCACTTTTACACTTCTTATGTGTTTACTATTTTCATATTTAACACTGCATTACAAATTGATTGATATGATGAAGGGGTAATTGAGTGGTTTAACATTATATCTTCATGTTTACTGTAAGTTGTTAAAGAACACTAGTAGACGGGGGAAAGGAGAGGGGGATAGGGCGAGGCAGTATTATCATTTCATAACAACAAACAATAGTTTTAAAAGCTTTTGTGTATGTAATCATTTGATAATAACTTTCCATAGAAAGTTTGTTGTACATTAAAAGTATGTGATTGGAGGAATTGAAAATGAAAATACAGTTACCAAGCTTCAAGCCAAAACTTTAAATTTATCAACCCAATTATGAACACGGAAGTGACTATTGAACATTGTGCAAGTTGTTGTGTTGAGGGATATTGGAGAGTTGGAACGTTAAATCTTATTTTACTGTATGTTGTTAATGAATGCTACTAGAGGTGATGGGAGGGAGAGATGGGGTGAAGCATCAGTTCGTCACAGAAAGTCAATAGCTAGAACAGCTGTTTGATAATATGTAATCTTCTGATAATAACTTTCCATAGACTGTATCATTTTGTGCATTATGGACATTAAAAATATGTCCGACGTACGTGTTAGCATTTATACAAACGTTATTTGACTACTTTACTCAGATTTGAATACAAGCAAAGTAAACCTGGATATCCCTATTGTTTCACCTACTTTCTTTACAGAATGTCTGTGTTAGTTTCGTTCTTTCAAATTTCGTTTTATTATTAAACAATGTTCAATTAGTCATGATACTGAGTGATAAATTACTCAGCAATTTAGCAACAATATCCAGCAGTAATGGAGTTTACAGCTCTACACCCAAGGTAAGGTCTCCAGCTAGTCCAGAAATGCAAGCTATAGTGTTCGTCTGCTCAGGAAAATGTAAGACTAACAACGTCATAGCTGTTAAAACAGCAGAGCTGATGAAATTACAAGATAACCTGTTCCTTTCAACAACAACGAAAATGTGCCAAATACCTATCACACATTAACACAGATTTTTCCTCCCTTGCTGATAAAACCAGAACAGCGGTGGTTTATTATTGTTACTCGTTGATAAATTCACTTTTACCATTTTGAGCAAAATATATTACTTCATTTAACTGCACGAAAAGTCACTCCATTAAATATTCTTGTGAATCGGTTTGGAGTGATTACAGAGAGCCAGCAGGGGCAGTTATTTCGGACACGATCTCAATGAGCATATTTAACATAACATTGCTATTTTCAAGTTACGACCATGGCAGCAAGGTTACTTTTCATCTAATCTTTAAGATGGAAGTTATCGTGTTTATCATACTTTTTATACGTCGGCGGCTTCATTGTTGACATTTTACTTCTACAGAACAATAACCCACCCACTAAGTTACTGGTGAACGTATACGCGGTAAACCGCATATGAATTTACTGAACGTTGTACTATTAGAGTTATCAAGCTTACAATGTATTCAGACGTTCAACTGTATTTGACCTAAATTTTTGACTTCTGCATGAAACAAAAAGATTCTAACTTAATGGGATCAACAAAGTAACCAAGTTTATGAATTCCACTAGACATTTCTATGGGAGTCATATACTTTGGAACTATACCAATTAAGGGTGATGTCCAGCCAAGCATTACTTTTGAATTTATCGTGTTTACAACGCGTTTAGGTTAAGCTTCACTTAACATCAAATGACCTTCAACCTCCGTCAGTTTTACACGGTTAATTTCCTGAATAACAAAAGGGGATCTATATAGCCTACCAAACATAAAGCACAATAAAGGTGAATATATCAGTTACAGTGTTTACAAACATCTGTCATCATGACTGTCTATTAATTTATAATGATGGGACATCCCAAAGATTAAACTAAACAAAACACCGCAAAACATCTTTCGAAGTTTAAGAATCACAAATCATAGCGCTTTCGAATCTCTGCGAGCTATTCAAATAGGCTATATAATATCATACAAGTTACAAATATAAGCGAGATGGAGAAGAAGCTCATGTAGAGTTTGTTAAGTCTGATAACATACGCCACTCTTACTGAAAGCCAGTGCATGGTCTGTCCCTCTTAACTACGTATGGGTTAGTTTAGTGATGAAAATAAAACAAATCAACTTAGATGTGTACGCATCTACGTAGGTGGAGTAGCTATCTCGATATTCTCATAGACAGTGTACTCGAGTGTGTCTATGAAACTAGTGCAATATTGGTGGGTCATTCTTGCAAGATTGACACTGATATTGATCTCCGAGAGGGGTAGATCATTTTCACTGCTTCGGTTTATCTGTTTACCAAATACTCTGGTAAAGTGAAATATTGTTGTATTATAAGAGCCTAAAATCGGTTGTCGGAAGTAATTTTATAAATGAACACTTTGTTGAAGTTTCAAAGTTGTCAAGAAATAATTAAATGAATTATATCTTGGTATTGACCATGTAGTGATTATATCGAATTGTTTACTAGGGATCTTGTGTTACCAAGGTATATTGACCATCGTCTATGGTTTACTCAAACGAGGACATGGTTCTATGAAACATTGAGCTTGATTTAAATATGCCACTGAACAATACAAAGTCGAGCAAGTTGATGTCTTTCCGGAGTTTTGTAAGGGTGCCCTCTATTATCCGTGCTGCCACCATGGTAACTTTTCAGTCACATTATTGATGCTATGAATTACACTGGATCTATATGAGAATTATCAGCTTTATATTGCTTCATTTATTATATACTTCCATGCATTCTCGATTTCCTTTCTCGAAATTTCAACACGACATAAAAAGTCAACTATTTCGATGAAA
>KN886062.1:21305-34346 GCA_000934455.1 Apostichopus parvimensis
GGGGGGGCGTAATGAGTAAACATGGACTTCCTTAAAAATATCATGGGTGTTAGTTCGTGCGGCTGATTCGTACATAAGCAGAACTTGAAAATGTATGATCCTTGCACACAGAAAATTACTTGATACCACTGAAACATATTTATGCCATTATTAATAGGTTCGTGCGAAAGAATAAAAAAGAAGCTTAGATTGTGATAAATGGATTCAAAAGAAGCTGATAAGGTAATTAGGCAGTAAGCGGTCATAGTAAGTTAGGCATTTCACACTCTCACATTTGGGAGCATCCAGTCGTGCTGTTTGCAGTTTGTGACTAGAGTCACGTGACACAACTTTGACACCACACTATACGACAGCAGAACATAAACCTGATCGTCCAATGACGTCATTCTCCCCATTTTAGTTCTTTGCAGTAGAATAAACAAATATTGTGGAGGTTGTAAAGCGTGACTTACAAGGTCATGTCGATCTCACTTCCTTCTTCAGTAGAACACGAACTTCCTCAAAGTGTGGCTGGCGACGGAGTACAAATAAGACCTTAATGCGAAAGAGTAACTATTTTGTCAGACATTTTCTGTTGAATCACAGAAAGTATCGTTGCATACGCGACGTATGCTGGCTGGCCAGTGCAAAACTTCACAAGAATATTCAACTACAACATTATCGATGCTTGAAGGTTGAGTTGTACTAGTAACACTATGTTAGCTAACTTCGATGTTACGCCAAGTTTCCTTTTCATGGTACTGTTGGCTTGTAATAAGCTGCAACCAAGCAAAACGCAAGGTACGTTATTCGTGATTAACACAGGAGAAAGAGTGCAAAGTTTGTTGGTTGATGTGAGCCAGTCACAAGACACGTACGGGTATAAAGAACACACATGGGCATAGTCCTTTAGCTAGGTTAGGCATGTATGCTACAGTCATGGAGCAGAATATAAGTCCTACATTCTGCTCAATGGCTACAGTAGGCCGGTTGTGTTGTACATTACCTTTTGTAGCCTAACGTTAACATTAGAAAAAGCTTAGGCCTCTATAGGCCTTCGATAAGACATTGTTGTACAGATAACATGTGTTGAAAGGCTCGTTCAGTACTTGTCATGTTTCTTTGTTAAATAATGAGTTCTTTGAGCAATCAACTAGAACACAGTCGACGTTGAGTATTACATGTTGTTATATTTTATTGCGTAACATAGTGTATAGTCAGTATTGCGAAGTTCGGAACGCTGCAAAGTTTCGGACAACCCTAGGAAATACACGATTTCACCATGACAACCTACAGCAAGAGCCAATTTCGCTAAAAACTACGAAGCTACATTTATTTTCTCTCCAAAATGACCTGTGTGCAAGCAAGTACTTAACATAAACGGAAGTTATAGTTTAGGGTGTTTTAAGGCTTAGGTGTCAAAACTTTGCAGTGTCCATGCTACAGGACAGATATAGGACGACATGTCCAAGATGACATATGTTGACAGGTGGAGAGACAGAGTGAACAAGGATGAGCAGACGGCATGCTCAACTTATATATCAATATGCAAATACACAGCTCAATAACAAACAGGTGCAGATTCTATAATGTAGTGCAAGGTTTGCACAAGTGTATCTTATGCATATAACATTACAGTTCTTCATCCAATGCAAGGCACATGTAATCCAAGTGCATATCATAGGCTAAGAGTAGGACTAGCTCTAAAGGTCTCAACTAGTTGAGGTCTACTAGTGTACTTGTGCAGATATCGCCAAATCATGCATTAACACGTAAAGTATCAAAATAATAATCGGCTGTAGTAATAGTTAATAGTTATTATCGTTTGCAAAACTCACAAGCAGTAACCACTTGTATGATTATCATTTTTTGAATCCCATTAGTAAATTAGTAAAAAAAATATACATGCGTATTCTATAACAATGATGTAATAGTCCTAAACTCTCGTTAAATTAAAATATCATTCATATTTTACACCAAGCTGATATGGCATGAAACTGTGCTAGCATTTTTCTAAATTTTGAGAAACACAATTGTGTTATACCCTTCCTGTTACTTCTGTTGTATGACCAACTACATGTTCAACACTTAGGCTGCAAGTGTTATACAAACGGAATCAAATGGAATCACACATTTCTTAGCAAAAATGTTAAAAGATGACATTGTAATGAATAAAGCTGATTTCATGTAGAAAACACATTAGCGTATCCTGGCTAAGAATTTTATCTACCCCTTGAGTTTACCAGAACCAAAACAAAAATATTTTCTTCAAATTTTTAGTTTCCATAAAAAATGATATCCTACCATTAGCAAAAGCATTCTCAAAATATATTTTTTTTATGTATTAATGTTTTAACAAACTGCATCCATGATACTCTTTGCAGCTTTTAAAAAAAAATGCAATTTTTGTAAATGATTTAGTAAGGGATTTCCACGCGTATATCTTTCATTCTCAGCGAATCCTCAGAAGCCCTACAGGTGCAAGTTAGTGTGATAGGCTGCTACTATAGCTATATACTCCATTATCAGATATGTTTCAACGTCACATATGTTACTTCTTCCATTGTAATTGACCGAGGTGCATTGATCTCAGGTCTGAATATACCATGTTTACAAATTTTGATTGTACAAAAAGTTTCTTGGATTCTGGCCAATATTTGCTAGGGCAACTTGTTCACTAGTATAAAACAGCTGCCAGAGTGGTGAATTTACTTTGACGTGCAACAAAGGCTGCTATGTATATGTAACGTTCAGTGTCCTGCAAGGTCAGATTGTTGTTGGTAAATATTTTGCAGAACTTGCGTCTTGTGTCTTGGCCAGCTGAAGGGCATATTGAACACTTTCTATTAATCCAAATTGAAAGTGCGGCTAAATAAACAAGGTTTTTGAACAGAGTAATAATCACGGCAAGTAACAAGAGTGACTTTGTTGTGAAAAAAAGGTTTAATATTGGTTTACCCTTACCAGCAGTGAGGCTAAATTTTACCGATACAGATATGCCGCTGATATTGCAAATATCGGCTGATACCAATATAGCTTACGATTATCAGTGCAGCACTAGAGTCTACCACACAACTGTAGCATATTAACTTGTTTGTTCATGAAGCCTTGCCCTGTGCTACACTCAGTAGTGTGTTGGCCAAGGGTGACCAGATGTGGGCATTAGACCAGAAAGTATATCTGGCTATTCAGAGACATGTCTACCAGCTGACGTTACCTCTCTGCAGATGCATGAATGTCCTGCATTTCTCATATAAAGATTGAGAGAAACCTCAGTTGCATATATGCAGAATATTCTGCGGACATTTTAGAACTCTACTTCTTTTTGTACTGTAGGCCTACTGGTCTTTGATATGGATGTAGGCCTACCCACATGTAAGCTTAGTGTATGTACATACATCAGGCGCGGATCCAGGGGGGGTCCAGGGTGTCCGGACCCCCCCCTGCTCTCGGTTATCCTTACAAGTCAGCCAGGTGTGTCTTTTCCGTCAAATGAACTATAGTGTGCACGCGTGCTACACGTGCCAAAAATGCCTAAAAATCTAAATTTTCAGACCGAAAAGTTTCAAAATTGAGGTGGTGTTCGAATTTTTTTGGGCGGTGAGGTGGCAGAGCAGTAGGCTGCATAGGATGCGCGAACGAATTCTTCATGAGACTGAGTAGTTTCAAAACTGAGTAGTTTTTTTCTCATCAATTGAGAAATTGCAGACATGAGATCCATATTTTCAGGCTAGGTACATGCAGCTTAGAATACTCGGGAAGTGCCGTTTCCGGCCATCTGGGGGGTTTGTAAAGCCAAAAATTTTCTGGGACGCTCCGCGCCAACCGATGGTGGCGCTCCGCTTAGATAGTCTTACGTTCAGGCGCGGCTGGACCAGTCAGACCCCCCCCTGTCAAAAATCCTGCATCCACCCCTGATACATAACACTGTGTAAAAATGTCCAGTTGCCCACACATAGCCCCTTCTCTGTGGATTAATTTCTGCCAACCTGAATCAATGATCCTAGGAAGATTAAAGCTTTTTCAAGAACTGTTTTAAGTAAATCACTTTAACCATCTCTAGCTGGTAAGAAGCTGTAGGAGATACATTCCACTCAGTAATCCATCAAGCCGTGTTGAGTGACAAATTTGGTGTTAAGTTAGTAAACATTGTGCAGCCAATAAGTTGATTTTGATAAGTGCTCAGAAAAGCACACTAGGCTGTGCTCTCTTATATGGATATGATTCTTGAAGCAAATTTTGTAAAAAGTTTGCTTATAAGGAATCTACACATACTGTAATCTGTAGTAAGTGTGAACATGATACATCATATGCAATGTAAATGTCTATATAAAGATCTTAATCTATATACTCAGCATGGTTGCTGCAGATATGTGCTTATGGGAACATACGCACCCCCCCCCCCACTCCTCCTCACCAATTTGTATGGCTACAGTACCATTCTGAAGCAACCTTAGCACATGAACATGATCAACACACTAACACTAGTTACTAAACTGCGGGCAATTCTAAAGGATAGCAATCAGCACATTCTTCATTCATAAACTGCACAATAACTAATACACAAATGACACCACTTAACATGGGTGCCCGATATCATGTGCTGCACAGTCACTCAATTACAACCCTGCTCGAAAAAATGCACACTCATACAACAAAAACAAATATTGCACATGGTTTAACTGTTCCCATTTTCGATATTGCAATGGTAGCTGTCTTCTCTACCATAGAATGGCGAAGCTTTGTTATGCTGCACACAGTATCAAATCGTGCGTGTGCAGTTTGACAATGCATGAACAAGACAAATCCCTCACTATGAATTGTAAATATTCATTGTGACGATTTTGTTATTGCATATTGCTCATTTGTTTGTGGTTGGTCCACTTTGTGGAGGTGTCTGGGGTCAGCTAAGTTATTACATCTCCAGGAGAAAACAGGATTCTGCCCCCCCCCCCCCCTGTGCATTCTTAAAGGGTGTCATTGAAACCAGAGTTACATACCAGGGATACAGTGACATTACCTAGCATCTGGGAGGTTGTGGGTTGTAGCCCAGGCCGTTGAAAGTATTATATTCCAGGAAATATCTAGTGAGAGGGAAGGTCCATAAATTTGCTCCCAGGTACCCATTTGCTAAGCTTGGTCGGTCCCCTGTTACTCATTCTTTAAGAATTCAACCAAAACCCCAATTTGGCCTCTACTATAGGGGTATACTTACACCCAAGGTACTATGTACAGTTTATAGGCTATAGATGCAAGCCTGCAGTCACATATATGGTAATACATAAACAACCTGTAAACTGATTTCAACAACAGAGCTGCATATTTATATTTACCACTTATATCCTAAAGTCACTTTCAAATGAAAACATGCAATGTTTTTACCCCAATGTTTTTTAGGGATGTAACTACTGTTAGTGATGTGAGGATAGGTTGCAAAAGTGCATTTTTGGTTCCTTGCTGGAAGCAAAGAAACCTATGCAATCAGGTTGGCGTGTGGGTGTGGCGGGGAGGTGTGGGTTGCTTGAAGCATGTGTGTGCGTCTGTGACACTTGCATAACTCAAAAACGTAGTAATGGATATTTGTCATACTTGCTATGTAGATGTATTATAGTGATAAGGTGTGCTCTATCATTTTTGGTGTGAACTCGAATATAAATGAGGTTATGGGGTCAAAAGTAAAAATCTTTACATTGCAATAACTCCAAAACCTTAAGTCAGATTGTAAGCAAACTTAGGACACAGTTATTGGCTAATAGCCCTGGTACATGTAGGTCTAATTTATTTGGGACATTCTGGGCCTAACATATTTCCGGGTCCACTTTTTAGCTGGGTGGGCCAATTTTATTTCACCTCAAGTGCATTTTGGGACATATTCTTTGGGCCCAATATGTGGGGCCCACATTTTCTTTAGATTGAAAGAACTCCACAACCGTAAGTAGGATTGTAGCCAAACTTGGTATATAATAGTTGGTTAATAGAGCTCTGGTACATTAGACCTAACTATTTTGGGAACATCTTGGCCAACTAAAATTCTGTGGCCTTCTTTTGGCTGGGTGGGCACAATTTTTGTTAGCTCAACCCTCTAATGTGGGTAGAGCTTATGTGATATTGTAGAGCTCTGGGAATATGTCTGTCTCCTTCGAAAAAGCCTACTGTACTTCTACAATTGCTGGCTGATTTCTGCAATGAAGATGCTATATGTTGGAATGGCAATACAGCTAGTTAATGAATAGATGATTGCATAAAGGGAAGTGGTAATATTTTGCAATTTTCATCATTTTTCAGTATCTTAGCATTCTTTTTAGAGTTCTCACTCCTTTGATAATGTGGATATAGGATATGGTAGTGAGCTTTATCTGGAGGGAGAAAGCTTATCAGAGCGCGGAACAGCCGAAAGTCATAAGTCATAGCATATCAGAAGGCAGACCCTTCCTATGTCAATTAGCTACCTACCCATGTGTGTCAATTTTCCTAAAGGTGTATCACTCTTACCTTTGAAAACATGTCTTTTGGCTCAACTCCACTTTGCTTGTAATGGTCAACAACTTTATTGTAGTCTCTTTTTAAATTATTTTAAGTTTATTTTTTACTTCCCTCGCTGACATTGTATATCCTGCACTACAAAGTTCCCAACAAACTTCTTTGAAAACCCAAGAACTCCTGGAAGTTCCGTCCACCTTTTTAAGAATCTCTGTGCTTCCCCTATGTATGTCAATGAGAAATCCTATTTCTTCGTCGGACCACATTTTTCTATGACATTTTTCGCAGCCATGTTGTTTCAACAGTTCATAGTATCAGTGTATGCCCAATGAATTTGCTGTGTACTTTCTTCAATTAACTACACATATGTACTGTGAGTAGCTTACTATTGGTAGTACAACGCTTGTGAGTCTACGTAATACTGTACAAAAGGCCTACACCAAGTTCTATGCGTTAACTGTGGTTAAAGGAAAGGATGCTACGTCATAGCACCGTCATAGGTCACGGTGATCTTGGGTCACCTTGATCCACCGAGCTTTCACACATGGCATTTTGATCAACTGCTACAGATCTGATTTACCCTCATCGGTGGATCAACATCTCAACATCTGATGACCCAAGGAACGTTCCTACACAGAAGTTGATTAAGAGTGGTTGATCAGACCTGGATATGATCAACTGCTCGAGATCAAATGGGAAAGCACCCTCTTTATCCTCAATTCCATGAGGAATTTCCTAGAACTACTTTCAGGGCAGAACTATAGTCAGTGTAACCTGATTCCCTTCTATTGTTCAGCTACCAGTGCTTTACCATGTTCATTGGCCATGGTGCATTCATTGCTGTATGCATAGTTAAGTAATTAAACAGTGCATACATACAACACTGTACTATAGACACATAGCAGTCCTCCACTGAATTGGTTTCCTTTAATAGCAGATGATGGGGTTGGGCCACTACATCATTGCTGTTCTAGTTTCCACCTCAAATGGATATTGGGACCATTTTGGTCCCACACATTCTTTACATTGCAATAAAACTTGTTATGGAATGGCAACAGAAGAGCAAGCAAATAAGTTACGTACCAATGTAGAAAATATATGGAAAGATAGCATCGCTAAATTTCGATCAAATATAATTCTCATTCAATCACCTTCTTTTAAATACTAATTTGTACATTTCTAAATGTGAGGGTAAAATCAATTGCTGTAATTACTTAAAACAGTTCTTAAGCTTAGGTACGGGATATGTGATTATAATTAAAAGTACCTTACTAAGTACCAGTGTAGGGTTTGTTGTGCATATTTTCTGGTAGCTATTTGCAAAGACTAGAGATCCTTGTGAGATGAGTTTCAACGAATGTTAATTTCTGTTCCAACCGATGCTGGCGAACCAAAATCAGCATGTCAAATAGTTGTTGAATATATGAATAGGTGTAGTGTCTATTAACACTAGACAGCAGTAGATATCATGCTTATGCTGAACAACTATGCCGTAGTATATTATTATGACAACAGAACAAAAAGGCTATCTTAGTACACAAGACTTCTGAGCATGGGCGGCGATCATGGGGGGGCGGGGGGGGGGGGACATGTCCCCCCCAATATTTTAGGTGGGGCGGATATAGTATCTAATATCCCCCCAATATTTGGTGGCATAGTCTTTTTGTGTGGCTATAAATAGAAAGTAATGGGTGAGATTATTTATCCAAATCATATTTGGTGGTGGCTAAAACTTCATCCAACACATGCTGCATGAGGAAAATGACTCTTCGCGGTCGTTTCTGTGACCGTATAGCATGTTGTCACTCATGATTATTATCATAATGTCTGTACATCTCTTGTGTATGACTATGAGTGCAAGTACATACAATCATATATATGATTCGCATCCATATGGGTTCAATGGGTTTCCATTTGGCCTGTTTCCTACAAGATTTCTAACCGCAGGCGCGTAGCCAGGGAGGTGAAGGGGGAGACCGCCCCCCCCTTAGAGCATATTTTTTGTATTTATTTTTATGATATCAAAGTTTTATAGTAGCTGTTATAAGAGGTTTTAATATTTGTACACCAATAAATTAACTGTGTCTGAATTTTCGAAAATTCCCTGACCAACATTCTTCATCATACTTCCCTCTACTCGTGCAATTTTGACTGGTCTGTTAGGGGTTGAAGGTTTTTTGTTTCTGGTTGTTCATAGATGATATTTTGTGCAACATTATGGGCAAGTTTTGAAGTGAATTTATTATTCAAATTCTGAACAAATAATGGGCTTAAAACCATGAAAAGTGGGGCTGACGGGTATTGTGGGCCGTTAAGTAGTATTACCTACAAAAGCAATGACCCACAGGAGATGCGATGAAGTCGATCATGATGTGTAACTGGTGACAATCTTGAAAAAGGTTATGGATGGAAAAAAAACTATTGGGAAAAACTTGGTTCTCAGGCAAAAGTGTACATCTGGTTGGTCATTTTCAAGCCCGAGAAGTACCATTTCCGGTGATCTGGGGGCTATCAAAACCAGAAATTTTCTTGTACGCTGCGCGCCAACCGATGGTGGCGCTCTGCTTAGATAGTAATATACAAAATATCACGAAACGCGCGAACAATTTTGGGGATGAAAGTTGCTACACGCCTGCACCCAAGCAAATGTCCCCCCCAATATTTGAAACAAATCCCCCCCCCTGCTTCTGAGTATAGGAAAGCAACAAGACGGTATTCTGGAGATGATGTTAATCTCTCTCTTGCTTCAGTGAAAGATCGAAGCATGTATACCAGTTCAGCTTTGTTCCGGATTTTTCTGGCATACTCCTGTTGAACAATTTATAGAAATTAAACACACATTCTAGTTGTTTCTTGCATCTCCACAGTAGTTACACACCAATATAACGTGCAGTGGAAGTTGTAGACAGTTGGGGACGATTTCGGTAAAGTCCTTTGAAACCCCAATAAGAAAAAACTAATACTCTAGAAATTTGTGGCTTGTTCAAAATAATACATAATATTGATTGTATCCTAACACTCCCCAACCAAAAAACTGGTATATGTAGGCCATCAGGGCCTCAAAATTTGAGGCCCAATTTTTGGCAAGATGGGCCCAGATTTTATTTCCACCTCAAATGCATGTTGGGACACATTCTTTTGGCCCACACTTTATTGGACCATTTGGGCCCACACTTTTTGGGGTTCAATTTTTGAGCCACTTTGTCTGGGCCAGATATATTTGGGACCATGTAGGTGCAAAATTTTATCAGCCCCAATTTCTTTGTGAGGGACCAAATTTTTAAAATTGCAACTTGTAATGTCATTGTTGGTTAATAGCTGCCGGGGTACATAAATTTCGGCATAAATATTATGATATTGTTTGGTGACATACAATTTAACACTTTACTATTCCCCAATGCAGGAACCATAGTCCCTTCGGGCTCTTGTTAAGACTTCGGTACTGCATTTATGCCTTTAATGGGAATTTCCAAAAATGCTTTCAGTATCACCAAGTATGAGATAACAAATATTGCCAAGGTTTAAGTCAATTACAATGCTGATAAATAACTTCAGCTCCATTTCATGAACTGGCTACCTAGATACACACAATGTTAAGCCTCAGAATCTACACTGTAGCTGTGATCCATGAGATATACAGCATCTTTGAACTCAGCATTATCTGGTCCCTTAATGAGTTGTAATTGCAAGTGACGCCAGAAATATCTTAGATTAAAATGAACAGCAAAAATATTCTTTATAAAAAAGTTTGCTTTATTATGGTAAGTGCTAATGGGCCTAATATATTGAACACAAATTGTGTAAGGACTAGTATACACATTAAAAACACTCTTAAATCAATTACAAGGTCAAATAATGAAAACATCATCCAATCTATAAATTTCTACAAATGATGGAGAACTTACCACATAACTGCAGTTTATAATGGACTGTACCACGGGTCATGAGCAAAGTGCAGCCTGAAGACTTTCAAAGGCTCTATACTTTAGCCTGTGCAATATAAGGCCAACATAAAATATATAGTCTACACTTTGGGTTGTTATTTTAAAGGGTCTACTTGTGCTAGGCTATTTTAACATATTGTAACAGATGGACAATACCTGTGTAGGAATGTTGATCTTTTGTTTCCCTTGTTTGTACTATATAAAGTATATATACATCAGTCCTTAAATGTGAACTAAGTTTCACTACAGCTCAGCAGATCAATTTAGTGTCAATTAATCTCTGGACACCTGTACACTATGTGTATTTGTTTATATTGTATCAAGCACACGCAAGTTTCAGAAAAATTGTCAGAGAGTTGGTCAATCTGTTTCTAATTCCATTAAAAGATATTTTGTCACATAAAACAGCTATCATAAATGTGTCTTGACCTGATTGTAATTTTATTGTATAATATTTTTTTTTGCCAGTGGACTGCAGTAACTTTCCTTGCTACTATGGAGGTACTTGTATACGTGGGCCTCCAGACATGTGCAGTTGTCCACCAGGATTCGTTCAGCCATTTTGTACATTTAGTATGTACTGACATTCTACAATTTTATCATATCTTACATCATCTTTATCTTGCTTTATGTTCCTTTTTGATGTTATTATAAAATTTATGGTATTTTCAGTTTAAAATGAACATGTTGAATATTAGTTGTGCTGTTTATCCTCATTTATCATCACACATTTAATTATTATTAACTTCGACATTAAGCCCAAGACAATCAACAATGCAGGCGATACACAGTTAACCACTCTTTGGTAGGGTGTGTTACTACTGCATATATGCTAGTGTCTTACATAGAATAATGTTAGAAAAGTTAAGTAAAGCCTGGGTCTTTGTCAACTCAAGCTGTTTTCAATCTAGTGGTGTTGTAAGGCCTAGTACTAGAAGCTGGATAGGTAACACAAGAAGTATGTACTGACGACATCATTTTATCATTCTTCTGTAAAATATTTTACATAATCTTTGTCATGCTTTATGTTTTCTCCTGATGTTGTTATTAAAGGTTATTGTGTATTTTCAGTTCAAACTGAATGTATCTTCATGTTTATTTTGAAAATATTTAAAATGAAGGAATAATTTGCAGCTGCTTTGTTTTCTTTAACATTTTGTGAAGACAACTTAAAGGTGTGTCCTTTGCAATCAGGATAATTAGCACAGTGTACAATATTTGACCATCTCTACTCAGCTATTTGCAACCTCTCATACCTGTATTAACAGAAACAGTCTATCTTTGCTCCAATCATCCAAACATTTCACTCCCAAGCTTTGTAACAAAACCATTTCAACATTTGATATCACATTGAAATATTTTCCTTATTTACTTTTGATGTGTTTCTCATCATATGTTTTCCTTTCCATGTCACTATGTTCTAGGTTGTACGTCCTTACCTTGTGTGAATGGTGTCTGTGTTGGTGACGTCTGCTACTGTGATGCAAACTTTGCAGGTCCAACATGTGAGAGTGGTTAGTATTCTTAGTATCTTATATATCATTCTAATTCTGTTTCATTTTGTGAGATGTTGTGCCCAAATACAGTATTTTAAAGCATTGCATGAATATTAGTCAGTATGCTACAGATTTATACAAGTTAAACATCCAGTTGGTGGACTTTGCGCTTTCAACGTTTTCAACTTGTTTAGTGATAAACTGATGTTCACAGAATGGGTTTTTGCATATCATAGAATGGCAGTTGATACCAATAAACCTAAAAAATATTGCTTAGTTTCAAGTTTATTAATATGTACTGTTTGGTTAATCAAAGGGAACATTTTAAATGTCAAATTAACCTCACTTGTCACCTTTTATCATCTAAAATTAAATTGATTTTGTAAAGGCGTTCGTTCCTAATGAACTGTAAGCAAGGAAAACTGTGATAAAATTTGATCTATAAAGTCTTAATGTATTCCTTTTGATGGTCACAGTGAGAGCTCTAAGATCATTGACAACTTGTAATGAGTGAGGTAAGGGATGATATTCATTAACACACAGTCAGTGTGTCAGAATATATACTGTATGCCATTGTAGGCATGTAAATATCACATTTGTGTAGGAGAGTGGTCAGAATTGTAAATGTGTTCCCTTACTTTCAAAGTTACATTCTTTGTCAAATCAAATATATTTGCTACAACTGAATGAAGATACTCTAGAAATGCAGTGTAATTAATGCATTTTACAACGGTCAGATATATGCCCTGAAGATGGCTAATTCCACTGGATTTTTCTTATCCATTAACAATGCCAAAGCTGTACATATGTATTATCAAATTTAAACTATTTATTGTGTATCCAGTGAAAATCTGTGATGTTGCTACCTTAGTCATGAACCGTGTAGCATGATAACCACAAACTTTGAGTAAATAATTGGTCAGTAGATATCAAGTGATGTAAAGATGAAGGACTCGACATAAATGAAGAGAGTGTTGATAATGTAGGCTAATAAGATAGAGAGAGTTGATAAAGTAGGCTAATAAGATAGAGAGAGTTGATAGTATATATATATGCTAATAAGTAGTGATAATGTAGGCTAATGAGAAAGAGTTGATAATGTGGGCTTATAAGATAGAGAGAGTTGATAATGTAGGCTAATA
>KN886062.1:41757-52152 GCA_000934455.1 Apostichopus parvimensis
CACAAAATCAACTAATCAACTTGTAAGATGCAGAATGATATGTGCAAGGATGGGAATAAGTGATGCTTAAAGTATAAAGCAAAAACATCCCTATTTACATGCATGGTTCCCACACTGTCAGGAAATAAGGAAAGGTCACAGAATATGAAGGTGCCAATTTGGGTATTTAGGTGACCAGATGATTCCTGGGGACAGTTCAGAGATTTCATGTACCATCCTCAATAAAAATTGTCACCGGAAATATCCTCTGATTTTTTGTAACGTCACAGGAATATCCCCAATTTGTAGCAGGCAGACATTTTAAACCTAACTTGTATTGTTTACATCTACAAATATAAATGTCATTCTTGGCTCACACATAAATGCAACCAGACATTGAATAAGTTAATATATATACTGTAATTCACATGACAAGCATCTTGTTGTACTTAGCAATGAACAAGTCTTCCAGTTACCTTCACAGTTTCGGCATTGGATATTTACTTTGGACTTATTACATAAACATACTTTACTGTAAAGTGTTGCAAAACTTCTTTGTAAGCAATTTTTAATAGGACATTTGACAGACTTTTTGCTTACTTCACAGAAATCTACATATTAACTAGTCATGCATTATCATCACTCACTCACACAGTGAGTGAGTGAGTCATGCATTATCATACTATACACCAATTTAACATCAAACAAATACAGTAGTATGCCACAGAATGGAAACTTCTTCTATAGATAGATAATTAGTAATACATATTATACGGTAAACAGTCTCACATCCTAATTTGTAGCACTATGGAAACATATCATTTGATACCATAAAAGACTAAATGTTTTATCCATTTAATTTTGATTACAGTTGAAAAACCTGACTTTATTGTTTGTGTATTAGAAAATATAGTGCAGACATTTTAATTGATTAACCTCAGCTGATTAGAATGTCACTCCTCAAGAATTAAATTGTGTTATATAGCATACAATCTACACACTGTCAGATAGCAGTGCTTTCTTCTAATGGTCTGTATTAAAATATGACTTGTGCCTCCAGTTATCCTTTACATGTCATGTCACAGAATAAGCAAGAGATGTATAAATTAATACCAGATACTGTAGATAAAGAGCTACTGACATTGAAGTATCCATGACATTGCAGTCAGTGAGGATTCTCATCATATGGGAGAACAAAGTGTATCATTTTTTTTTGTATCATGCAGTTGCAGGAGTGGAACGCAGTGATGTATGTTTGAGTTATGAAGAATACTCTGCTGATGTAAAGAAACTTATATCACATACAACATGCCTTGGTCACAAAATTCACAAATCACAAATTAAAGGAAAAGGTAGCTCTATTAAAATAATGGTATAAATTTGGCAAAGTAAAAATATTTTGACAGAATTATTCCTTCTTCACTACTATGCAAACACCATTATCCTGATATCATTAGATCAAGAGAGAGTGCCATTAGTCAATCTACTGAGATTATCTTTTCAGCATATTAATTTAATTGAATGCTATTTATTGTCTTCTTACAGTTAATTGTGATCTTGATCGTCCATGCTTTAATGGTGGAACTTGTCATCCATCTGCAATACAGAACCTATGCACTTGTCCAGCTGGATTTGTTGAACCATTTTGTACAACAAGTATGACATCAACTTATTGTTTCTTCAAATACATCTTTGCATTTCTCTACGAATGAATGGTAAAACAGTATTATGTAATAGTTTCATCATATAAATCGCAAGTATGTGTTACTCAGTATGCAGATTAACATGATTGTTCATTAACTTTACATAAACTTTCAACTTATTACTTTCCTAGCTACTTACATTGTTGTAGTTTGTTTTCAGTACCTGCTACAAGGTTTTACAAACTGCCACTTAATGCATCAGCATTGGCTTTATCATTTAAATTAGCTAGAGCTCCATGAAGATGTAATGGGCTTTACAATGTCTGGAATTTAGTGAGATACTAATATTGTCAGTATGGGATTCACTGAAGCAGTGTTATCCTTTATACAGGTTGACTCACTTGTGACAGCATTTTATTTTTCAATTATTGAAGATGTTATATGCACTAATTTGCAATATTCTGTCCTAGCTAGTGGATTAAGCGTGCCTTTAAGTTAAAGACAAATTGGCAATTAAACCAAGCAACAAAATCTATTCTTTACTCTTAACTTATTTCAAAGAATCAATTTTCGTATAACTCCAATGAAAAAAACCCTTTTCATTATGGCTAGTATGTACTAAAAGATTGCAAATCTGCTTCTTTACTTGTACTGAGTATTAAACCTAACAGCAGCTCACTTTTCCATGAAATATCATATATGAAAGAAAGAACAAATGGTAGCAAAGTGTTCAGTTACTGCAAAAAGCCTGTGTACATAGATACAAATGTTAAAACCAGATGACTGGAATGTTAGAACTATTGTTTCTTGTTTTAACTGTCATTAATGTTGGAAACATGTATTCAGATGCACACATACACACTAAGCATATATCATCCTGATATCATTACTACTTGATACCATTTATTCTTTTGTACTAACTTGCTTCAGTTTATTTTCTAAATAATACAGAAAGTAGTATGAGAAGGGTAAAATCATTGTCTAGATATAAACTGCTTTGAGCATATAAACCAATCTAAATGTCAAAGGAAGTAAATGTGGAATTGACAAAATATCTTTCTTGTAGACATTTGTCGATGTGCAACATCATTCTGGTTTATAACTAAGATATACAATATACTGTGCGTGTATGTTGACATTTGTTGTAATTGAATCCATATGATGTACTGTTCTCCCAATAGGTTGTGTCACTGATCCCTGTCAGAATGAAGGTACCTGTAATGATGATGTATGTTCCTGCCAACCAGGATTTACAGGTCCCACATGTCAGAGTGGTTAGTATCATTTCATCCATTGTAAGTTTTCACTAAAAGCACATTCTCAAGTTTAATTTTATTATAAGTAAGATGTATTAAGGTCTAAACTTAATTCCTATTGATAGGAAATGCTACCCAAATAGTGGAAGTTATGCCCCTGTCTAAATGTGACCTAGCTGGCTTTGTTGAATTTAATTGAATATATTGAATTTATTGAATTTATATTGAATTTACACATATTGAATTTAATTGAACTATAGAGTTGCACAGAAGCTTTCCACACTTGAAAGAACCAAACAAGATGTTATAGGTCCATGCTAACATAACAAGCATCCCATACATAACAGGCAATGAGTCATTGCTCTCACACACCTATGTAGATGACTAAAAAAGTTTACCTTAGGATAAAAGCATAATAAAATATGTGAATATGCTTGTTTTCTTAATAGCCAATTATCGAGGACTCATAGATTCGCTGTACAAACTTGTTAAAATTCCAGACAAGAAGTGAATAGGTTTCAGTACTCTACAGTAGCCTATCACTAGTGACTTTCTCTGTACTTGGGGAAACTAACCAAATTATCAAACAAGCACCTACCAGCAACTTTGTAACTATTTCTTACCTGCTTTTTGGTTTCAATGTAAATCATAACCTGTGTAATTATATGGTGTCTGTGTATGTGTGTGATGCCTTGTTGTTATCCCATTAAAGGAAATTGGATGGATATCAAACATGGTTTGTGAATGCCCATGTTTAGGTCAAGGAATGTATTATTTTGGTATGAGGGCAAAGGTTAGTTGAGGTCAGCAGAGGAAAAAATTGAAAAACCTTAAAAACACGAGAAGAGAAACTTGGATGAATCTCAATTTTTGTCTTTGAATTAATGCCTTGTACCTGAATAGATGGAGATTGTTTTGCCAGAGGTCAAAGGTTATGTGAGTTCATCATTGATCAAATGAGGAAACTTTCTGTACATTATATCATGCATAATATCTCAAAAAAGAAACTTTGGGTGCATTTATATTACACAACCTATTGTGGATTTGTGAAAGGGGCAATTTACACTGTTCTATGCTCTATTGTTCTGATCGAATGCTAACGTTGAAATCAGTCCTCATTAGTTGTACACATGACACTTAAAACTTATCACATTTAATGTCAAGGTTCTTATTTGTGTACCTTGGTTCACTATTGCAGTCCTAATATAAATGATAATCAGTACTTATAATCTGTGTACATAATGCTTTTATATATTATCTAAATTTCAAATTTATGAGGATTTAGGTGGATTCAGTACTGTTCCCCATGGCATCATTGTACATTTAGCACTTATCAGCATTAATTTCAAGTTCAATAATTCATTTTAATTTTGCTTGAGATATATCAGTGCCAGAATGAGTATCACTTTCTTATGTTGTAAATAGACATGTTGGTGAATTCTCTCATCTTGCAGCTATTGCAGTTTATCTCAGTCCATTAGAGGTGTCAGTTACAGAAGGCAATACTGGTATTAATAATGTCCAGATACATCTCTGCAGACAACAAACAGACCAGGCAGCAACTGTTACAGGTTAGATTTGAATCTTAAAACATTGTAATCTCATTAACTTCAAAAGGTAAAACATAGATGAACTCATATTTGGTGGATCCACCTTAGTGTGTATAAGAACACTTCTGTTTTTTTATAGAGGTGAAGGTCATTTGAGGTCACCAGAAACTAAAGTCTTACAACCTTGTTAACACTATAACTCAAAGCTACATGGTGATTCAACTTTATAGTTAATTGGTAGATGGATCCAACATAGATTCATGCAAGAAACACATTAATTTCTCTGGAGGACAACGGTCATTTGAGATCAACAGAGGTCGTCCAAGTCTGAACACCTTGTAAACACACTATCTTCAAAAGCAAAGCATGGATGAATACTTCATATCGTGGGTCCACCTAAGTGCATAAAAGAACCCTATTCTTTTCCACATAGGTCAACACATGTCACCAGAGGCCAAAATCTGAAATCCTTGTTAACAATATAACTCATTTCTTGGCATCTTTATTGAAATCGTCTTTGCATATCATTGTACATTTAAGTATAGTCTATTCAAACTTGCAAGAAGATAAGGTAACATGACATAACTTAAATAACAAGTAAGAACTTATTGCTGGTTTGAATTGCTCATAACTCATATAAGACCTTCTGCTATGTACATTAGGGGAAATTGAATTTTCCAATTGTAAAAGAAAGTTCAACTTGTGCAAAAACTAGTTGCAAGTTAAAGCCACCTCACTCATTTTTGTACCAACAATGTAATATTTTAAGGAAGATCAAACTATAACATTATAACTCAAAAAGTGTGGTGGTTCACTTCATACTTGGTATGTGGGTACAACTTTAATTATTATAAGAAATATATTGTTGTCTATGTAGGTTAATGGTCATTGAGTAACAACAGTCAAAGTCTGAAAAACATTTAAAATCAATAACTTCAAAAGCAAAGCGTTGATTAGATTCAGTGAGCACAAGAACCCTGATGTTTGATGAAGAGGTCTAACATGTTATATTTTACTGAATACAATGCCTACAAAAGCTTAGATGAAATTCATACTTAGCAAGTGGATCAACATTCATAAGTTCACATATATTTTATGAAAATCAAATGTTACTTGAGGTCACCAGAGATCAAACACGGTTAGGTAGATATGAATAACTTCAAAATTAAAGCTTGGATTTAAATTAGGATGTAAATCACTTAGTGAATGGCAGAACTCTGTTGGTATCTGTAGAGGTCAATGTTCATTTGAGGTCAAAACTGATTGTGATTAAATGTGATTTCATTAACAGTGTTCATATAAACGTTGGCAAAGATTTACTAAGCCTTTTGTCTTTCTGGTTTTATTCCTTGCCTGAGGTGTAATGAACCCTTGTGGTGATGATTTGCTAATGAAATATGTGTCGACCTTAGTAGATACAAGCACCACATTGCCAAGTTTGAAAATGAAGCTTGTAAACTTATAACTGGAAGCTTGAAGTACATGTATCCACCATCATTACATGCAATATCCCTATTGTTTTTTTTTTTGGTGAAGGTCAAAGATCGTTTGATGTCAACAGTGGTCAAGGTCTTAAAACCTTGATAACTCAAAGATTGAAGCTAGAATGAACTTTGTACTTGATGTGTAGGTCCAATGCATGAGTGCAAGTAATCTTGCTGGTAACAATATATTGTATTTTTAAATGTTTTCATATATGTAGCATGGAATCACTACGCCTTTTGGCTTTCTCCAACGGGAAAATTGACTTGACTTGCAGCCTTTACAGGTATAATGGGGATATTTTCAAATTATGTAGTTACTATGATAACATCTGTCAAAAGTTACAGGTTTAAAGTTCAAATCAATAATTCCAGTCCAAATTTGTGACAAACACTCTTCCTAAATTGTTTGGCCTATATTCTCAAACTATGGAGGAAGATTCCAGATGGGAAGTTGTGTCTCACAGACATTGAGAACAAAAGATCAGCTGGTCAAAGATAAAATAGAGCAAAGAATAACTTTCTTGCTAAAATGCAAAGTTGAAACATTGAATTTACTTGCAATCATCACAGGTTTTATCAAGTAGGTACCTTATATCAAATTATTAAAATATATGGCCACTGGCTACCATGGTAATGAAGGTCATGGGCATAGATGATAATAAGCAGGCATCGATTACTTCCTAACTGACATCCAGATGTTTCATAAACATATAGGCTCGGCTCCTCTCTTTTCAACTTAGTATATTGTATGTATTTAAGATCCTCCTGCAAGCAGGAACTCGCGAAGAAGCCTCATTGGCTTATCAAAGCCGCAAGCTGACGGAAGTCAGTCTCTTACATTCATATTTAACGTCCATGAAATGTCAATTGTCAACAACTCTGTAACTGGACGACATACATTAATCTTGGAGTGACTTGAACCGGGGACCTTATGATTGAAAGCCACCGGTGTTAACCACTGAGCTAACACTCCAGAGTATTTGTTGATTACATAGTGCAATGATAAGCAATCACACACTATTTGATCCACAAAATTCTTTTGTAAACTTCAACATCATATTTAACTTGCAAACCATTGGTACTGCATGTTGTTAGCTGTTGAGCACTGATAACCGTAAAATCTACTATGTTCTTTCTTACACATACCATAGCAACAACCCTGACAGACTTGACTAGGCTCACGCAACTCTTAATGACAAGTAACGAACCCAAGAAGGGGATGTGACACAGGATCCTTTGTAAATAAGTTCTAATTAACACCAGAGCTCCATTGAGATCCTTTATTGCTGTATTAAACTTTTTTGTGTCAACAGTTCTATACCAAATAGTCAATACCAAACAGTCTCTGGAAATTGAGAAACAAAATTAAAGTAGTAAAATAGAAAGAATAGCACAATACGAAAAAAAAAGCACAATTTAATGTCATTTTTCTCTCTCAGATAACTTTCCTTAAACATCAAGCTATAACAAACATAGTCTTCTGTGAATATAAACTTCTAAACCTTTAGTACATTTACAGTCTTTGGTATGAAAATCTTAACTTACTGTCAAACATGCAGGAACAAAATGCATCTGGTGAACATGAATAAATGGAAAACTTGAAGGAAAATACCCAAGAAATTGGAAATTAACAATAGTCATACATCAGTTTGAGCAGGGCACTGTTGCTCCTAACATGACAGATTACAACATAAAACACAGGTAATAATTACTGAGTGTTGTCTTTGCTCGACAAACTCAACTTACCGACCAAGGAAGTCAACAAGAACTATCTGATATCTTCAGGTTGAACACTTACCCAGGTCTAGAAACCTACAATTAAATAGTGAGTACAAACTTCAAATATGACTATGATGAAATGAATAATCGCCCATGTTACTGAGTAATCACAAAAGGGGGCGCTATATATTCTCATACCCAAAACAAACAACAATATTCTCAGTTGGTACAAATAAAGCATATCTGTACCTCATTTGGGAGAACATTACAACCCACCAAATCTTATCATACTAAGCACTAACTCGTTAAGGTATTTAAATGCCTATTTAAAGCACCGATACACTAGTCGTCCAAAGTGCATACAAAATGAAGTTACCACGGAATGCCTCAAAGGGCAAAATACCAACAAAGAAGACTTAGTATAAAACACACCCTGGTGGGATCGAACCCCTAGCACCAATATTGGGCGACATCCATCTATATTGTAAGTACATTATGACAGCATATCACTTTAAATTAAAGTATAACAATCAAAAACATAATCTGAACTACTGAACTTAAATTACTAGTATGAACTAAAAATACAAAGCTATAAAGTGTTATACTAAACCCAACAAACTAATATGCAAAAACACTGAATCAAAAATAATCAAACCTGCAGTCTCACAATATATCACTTTAACCAACTGGTTATATATCAATCATACAACTACGTGCACAATGAGAAATACAAATGAAACCCTGAAAGTATACTCAAACAATATTTTGAAACATCATGTATATCCCATTTAATTAGGTAAGCATAATAATAAAATATGCAGCACTTGCAACAATACAGTTAAATGTAGGATGATTAAATTATATGAACTGAAAAAATATACAATAGAAATACACAATTAATGTATGGAATGTGACCAATCTATAGTTTCCTCTCTTTAATTCGCTTGACAAAGAAATAATTGCGGCAGTACAGCTAATTAATGCATCATGTCACTTTAACATGTGATCATGATGTCTTGCCTACATGAGAGTCACAAAATGACAAGATAATGCAGAAATATTAACTCAATATACCTTTGGAACACTTAAATATTCACTATTTCACTCCATGCAATGCTTTTACTACCCCAGAAGTCTGGTAATTTATAGCAATCAGACTCCATAAGTAACACTAAAGTCCACATGGTAAACCCAGCTCTTAACTATGGTGCGACTATACTGCACCACATGGCAGTACTAACATTTTAATCAAGGGAAAGCTCTCATAAATAACCCATATTCTAGTCTCTCTAACAAGTAATTTATAGAAAAAGGCAAATAGTATATTCTGACTTACAAATAACTTGAATTAACTCACCGATTACATGGATATAGACAGATTCTCAACTCAATTTCTATGCTGTCACAGGAGACTCCTCCTTACTGAAGAAAGGTTTGCAGAGGAGTGCTGGAGTAGAAGTTTAAAGCCACATGGCTGCCAACAGCCCCTATCCCCAGCTCCATAATATACCTAAAACTCCCAAACACTGTATTTCCCCCAGAATCCCTATGGATGTAGATGCTACTCTGTAGAGCACTACCCCAATTACAAACTAAACAGACTCGGAGTCTTTAAGAACTGAGATGATCAGAATCAAGTCTGTAGTCCACGATTATTTGCCAATATGATAAAGAAAAAAAGTCACCAACGAAGCATGTTACTGTGGTTAGGCTTCATTGTGACCTATGCAAACAACAGTAGGATAGTGATTGGTTTGGTAACATGAAAAAGTGAAGAAAAAAAATGTTTTGTGTCAGAAATAAAGTACACGGGAAAGTGGCCAAACATCTCATGGGAAATTCTTGTACGTGGGTGTGTGTGTGAGATGCCTTGCTTGCAAACACGATATCTTAAGAAGAGAAGCTTGGACCATTTGGTGAGTAGGTGGACCACATGGAATAGAAGAAGTCCATTGTGGTAGAGGTCAATAGTCATTTGGGGTCACCAGGGGTCAACTTGTGAAAACCTTGTAAACATAATATCTCAAGACAGAAAGCTTGGGCAAACCTCATATTTAGTGTGTAATAGTACCACATTAAGTACAGGCAGCCTATCGTTTTGGTGGAGGTCAAAGGTCATTTGGGGTCACCAGGGGTCAAATTGTGAAAACATTGTAAACACTATATTTCAAGAAGGGAAGCTTGGGCAGACCTTACTTTTAATGTGTAGACGTACCACATTGAGCACAAGAATCCTATTTCTTTCTGTGGAGGTCATTAAGGGTCACTAGGGGTCAAATTGTGAAAACCTTGTAAACATGATATCTCAAGAAGAAAACTTGGGCACACCTCACATTTGTTGTGTAGAAGTACCACATTCAGTACAGGCAGCATTTCGTTTTGGTGGAGGTCAAAGGTCATTTGGGGTCACCAGGGGTGAAATTGTGAAAACATTGTAAACATGATATTTCATGAAGGGAAGCTGTGCAGACCTAACTTTTAATGTGTAGACGTTCCACATTGAGTACAGGAAGCCTATTGTTCATGGTGGAGGTCAAAGGTCATTTGGGATCACCCGGGGTATGTTTTGTATCGTCAGGACAGAAGGGATACTCGTAATGGGGTTGGTGGGGGAGTTTTACTGTATGTTAGGGATGACATTGTAAGTGTTGAGAAATCTCAGTTGCAAGGGGCTTTTGTTAATTCTGTCTGGTGCGAGTTGTCCACAAACAACTCCAAGAGGTCCAGGGACGTTATCACTGTGGGTGTTGTTTACCGCTCTCCT
>KN886062.1:54594-64818 GCA_000934455.1 Apostichopus parvimensis
CTCTCTATAGGGTCCTTGATGGGGACTTAAGTGTCCCTCCTGATCCTTTTTTCTACTAAACTAAACTAGGGGTCAAATTGTAAAAACATTGTAAACACGATATTTCAAGAAGGGAAGCTTGGACAGACCTCATATTTTGTATTTAGACATACCCCATTGAGTACAACAAGCCTATTGTTTATGGTGGAGGTCGAAGGTCTTTTTGGGGTCACCAGACCTCAATTTTTGAAAACCTTGTAAAAACGATATCTCAAGAAGGGAAGGTCGGACCAATTCATATTTAGTGTGTATACGTACCACATTGTGTACAGGAAGCCTAATGTTTTGGTGTAGGTCTTTCGAAGACAAACAGGTCAAATCGTGACAACCTTGTAAACATTGCAAGAAAGGACAGATCTCATATTTGGTTTGTAGATGTACCATATTAAATTTAAGGAGCCTACTATTGCTTTTGAGTCAAAGGTCATTTGAAGTCAGCAAATCCCAAACATTTACTTCACTCCCCTCTTACCTGTCTCTCCACACTAACACATCTTCCTAAACATAATATCGTAAGGGAAGCTTGGACATATTGCATATTTGGTATGTAATTGAACCACTTTGAGTACAAGAAGCCTTAATGTTGTGGGCGGAGGCAATGGTCGTCTGAGTTCACCAGGGGTCAGATTGTCAAAAAATGTTTTACACAATATTTCAACAAGGACTGATGTCATATTTAGTATGTTGAATGTATCTATCACATTTAGTACAAGAAGCTTGTTGTTGAGGTCAATGGTCATTTCAGGACAGCCTGTGTCTTTATGAATTTATTGTTGGTCACATTGCACTGCTTTTCACTGTATTACTAATATCAAGTATGTTGTACACCTGTGTACACCCTCACTATGCATTACGTCAGATTCATGCAGAAAATAGCTCATGTTACCTCATTGAAACCACTATGCATTTTTGCATTCTGGTTTCTCTGCTAATAACGATATTATTAACTATGATATAAGACTTGCTGATAACATTCACTGTTGTCCAGCTCGTGTGTAGCTTAAGATATCATGTCATTAAGACTTGGAACACAATACCAACAAATATTAAATTATCAAAGTCTGCTTCACTACTTTGTAAAATCTTTTTTAGGTTTTATAGAAGACTTCCTTTCACACCTGATTTATACCTTATTGTGATATGTTAAGTTTATTTTATATTCTACCTGTCAATTTTGAAGGCTAATAAATTTGAAACTAGATGGTATTTACTGGGTGGTATTCCCTGGCCTTGCTGGTACTTCATGTGCAATTGTAAATTTGATAAAACTTTATAAACTATGATCATGTATGCCCAATGTGCAAACAAACGTTTTACGGGATGTTGTTGTTATGTACACTGACCAAACCCTAGAGACTGTACAAGCTACTAGGTTCTGGGAAAGGATAGCATTTCGTAGAAAGTTTAGTTTGAAAGAAAATGTTTATTAATACTATTGAAAGGATATAAGTAAATCTCTGAAATTCATAAATGAAGATATGTAACTAAGTATTTAAATGTATGTGGGACTGTTGTATATGATCAATTTTTGAAACAAGAATATTATTAATAGATGTCAGCTCTTTCTTCTCATATTTTCTTTACAGTGGTCAGCGCTCAAGACTCTGCTATTACATCTTTAGATTTTGCTCATATTAACGCTGCTGTTACAATACCTATTGGACAGGTGTGTGCACCTGTGGATATAAGCATTGTATCTGACATGACCTTTGAACCTACTGAAGTATTCCATGTGGTTATACTTCCAATTCAGTTACCTTCACCAGTATACGTTGTTCCTGGGCAAAGGACTGCTACTGTTACTATAATAGACAATGATGGTAAGTATCATCTTAAAAATAAGATACATTGCCTTTTATAGAATGCATTTGATCTCAATTTAAAGTCAAGCTCTGCTAAAATAAAAATCTGCTGTCTATTTTCATTTATTCTGTTAAAATTTAGAGATTTAATTGTTTTGATGAAGTTTCCTTAAATGTATACTATTTTTATCTGGTGTGATTTCTGGAGCTTCCTAAGGATAAAGTAAGCTGTACTTTCTGTGTGTTGTGAGAATTAACTCCTTCAGTTCTACTCATCTGTGATTGACTACATATAACTTTAAGCCACTCCTGACTGATATTTGTAGGTTTGATTGCATAGATGAGGATCAGGGATATCCATGCTATCTGCATGGTTACTATTTAAGATCAATTTCAGACAAACATTGTGAATACAATGTAATTTTAACTTTGATTGTTTTAGTGTGCACTATCCCAGCATTTAATGGTTAATACATTGCAGTAACTGCCCAGAAACATATACACAACAGAAATATAGACCCTCGTACATGAGTGGTCTTCATGCAAAGTCAGACCAACAAAATAAAAGTTGAAATAAACCTTTTCCATATTGACAGAGATATCAATAATAAACAAAAGATACAAAGTTTAATTTTTAAATCAACACATTTCAAAATTTGAGGTCTACATAGATCGAAATAAACAGATAATACAAGTATATATAGTCTGGCAATATCCTGTGGATATGTAAATATATCTATAGTTCCCACGAATATATATTTGTAAACTGTTGAGGTTGGTATTTTGTTAGCGATTAGAAATTAGGAAAGTCTGTGAGTATTGGTTGAGGTAGCATTTAGGCCATCAGCTGAAACTCAAAAAGAGGCTGTAAAATCAGTTTCGTTCCAGCAACACTGGGACTAGATTTTTAAGGCATATTTGGGTAGTTCAATACATCACAGACATTATATCAAAAGTTCTCCAAAAAATTTCCTGCAGTATTTTCGTAACGCACCCTCGAAATTGGGTATGTTATATAGACATTACGTGCTAAAATGCTATGCATTTGGAACACCCTAACGTTAGATTTGGTACAGTGGTGCATACACACCACTTTGTTCTTATATAATGTTTAATTACGACTGAAATATGTATTTTGTATAATAGTTGGGTCAGGGTTATAAGAATAGTGGGAGAGGATTCTGGGCTAAGGGTCAGGGAGGGGTGTTTTCAGGCATTACAATTTGTGCCCCCCCCCCCTCCAATTTCGCAAAAATGGTAAAAGTGCACACTCTCAACTTTGAAATATGAAATACAATTTTTACACATTATAACTTAATAAGGGTTTTAATTATATAAATGTACTACTTTTAATAAACTCAGATGTAATGCTTTGTAATAAATCAAATATTTTTCTAATTTTTTTTCTGTGTTTTGAATGCATTTCGTCTGTGCATGTATGAGTAAACATACACATATAATGAAAATTTCCTCTCCATAATTGTTACACTCCCCATCCCAACTGTTTTACACATGTGACCCCCTCCCCTCTACTTTACATGTTGCTAAATCCCTGGTTACAGTGAGATGTGCCAATCCCCAACGACTGCAGTGAGTTATTTCTATTGTATAAATCAATATATAAGTTGGCACACTAAGACGTCATGGCATATTGTAGATGTGAAATAAAGTTATAGCCGGTATATATCCTTTACCATAGTACTCCTTCTACAGTCTTCTGCAAAACTAGGTACTTCCTCCCTGTTATGGAAAAGACAAAGGAGTTAACACATAAAAGAAAAGATGGACGAGGTTTCGAATGGTATTTTGAATAATAATAGTTCTATATTCTACAAATAATATGAATAATAAAGATAAATGGTACAAATAAGTGAATAACAAAGACAGTTAACTTAAGGCGCCAGATAGAAAGAAATAACTTATCTATTAAGACTGGGTCTGAAGTCGATGCACTCAATGAGGTAGTAGAGCTGGGCCTTTGTGATGATTCGAGATAACGAGTGCTTCATCAAAAGGCATGGCGCGGAACTACTAAATGATTAAAAGTTCATCGAAGGACAGTTGTACTAGTTACAATGGGATCCACTTCAATTCACTGGATGGAAGTCAGATATGGTATGGAAAAGGGAAAGTCCATTCCGTATTAGAAGTAAAGATAATTAGATGTAATGAAAGTCACTAAAGACTTGAATATCCTTCAGTCAAAACTTAAACAGATGCACAGAACGTATTAACAATAGGAATAAAACAGGTAACGCAATGTTACGGCAAAACAGGGCCAGAGGCGATGGTTCTTCAACAACGGTATATCTGACTGGTATCAGGACGCGGTACTTGCATCATCGTCATAAGTAAATGTAGTTGTGAATATGCAAGAGGTAAAGCATGCCCATAAAGCTCCCCTCCCCCTCCCCCCCCCCCCCCCTCTCAGGAAAAAGAGTGATTTGAAGAAAATGTGGATATTTATCATTAGGTTTCTGGTAGGTAGGGTAATCTATGTAGAACTACTAATAGCTAAAATAAATATATGAATAAGATCATACTTTCTGGTTCCTTTAAACTCTGGGGAACAAAATAATGACAACATGACTTAGGAAAAGTTAACCCTCTTCACAAACTTCAAACTTGAATAAAATTTCAGACCAAGATTTCAAGATTTAATACCATCACAGTTCATCTACCCCTGCATCAACAATCTCAACATCTTCTTGGAAGTTGCTGCAATTTCTACATTTACATAGGTCTGTACAAGGCAGCTGTGCATTCAAACAGTAACATCTTCCTTTTAAGACATTTACTGAGTCTACAGCTACAGCTGACACACTGAAGCAAAACATCTGGGGCAGGTGGCTTTGTCATCCAAGTGATTATAAGGTCATCATTTTCAAGTTTCCATCTATGTCCCTCTGGTGAGAGTGCATCAATCCTTTGCTGTAATGCCCAACTGTGAACAGCAGCCTGGTAGGTGCAGCACTTCACATGCTGGATCAGAGCATCTTTTGTTGGTGGTAAACTCTGCTCTGAGGATGGAGATGAACAGAACACCTTGTACCATGAAATTGGATATTTTTGAGTCTCACATTTTATTATGGGGTACCGGTATAATTACAATTCAGCTAGAAATATGTTGCAAATTACTTTAAGAATTTCAATGGAAAGATTAACCTGTTATTGCATCTCAAAGTGTTTAGAGAATTTTTTAAATTTTTTCTTGGGGGAGGACCCCCATATTCCAAAGTCCTAGATCCACCCCTGAACACTCAATGAACCACACATTGAAGACAGTACTTTACCTTTCAGGATCTGTATCAGTCTTCCTTGTCAAGAATCGTATGTAGTTCCTATAACATAGAGAGTGGTACCTCACTTCAATGGCAACACAGTCTTTCCCTCTAATATGCATAAAACTGGGCTCATCTTTTTTCCACTAGGCTGCTTGTCTAAGCAATCCTTTAATAAAATGAAATAAAAAAGCAACTTGTTTTGCATTTTCTGTTAATAAAAATGTAAGTTTGAACAAGTAAGAACTAAGACAATTTCATTTATATACCACGTGATCTGCTCATCTTCTTTGGACGAACAAAGACACATGCAAATTTTTGCAAACCAGTGTCATGCAAAGAAGAATTAGAACAGGATTTTGTTTTGACAGCACATTATCTCTTAATATTGTGGTTCAAATGATACAATGGTCGATTATATCTGTTACAAATGATAAAGGAGTCAGACACTTGTTCATTTTGGTAAAGCTAGACAGGCTGACCATAAGACCTTGCAAACCTAACCTTATTCCACTTTTGTAACACTTAGTTTTCTAACTAATATAATATCTCTATCATTCAAATAATAGGCCACAGTAAGAAAACTATGAAGCCTGTATTTAACACTTAGGCTAGTGCCCCAGAAGGACAATTTGAAACACAGTTTCCATGCTTACCACTAAATAATAAAACAAATCAGATGACCATGCCACTAATTAAATTATGTTCAGGTCCAACACTGTGCCCTTTGAATTGGATTCTATCCCTCAAGAGCTCCTGATGTTGCATTATGCAACTTCTCTTAACACTTCAACTATGCCACAGAAGTGCAAGTATAAGTCGTGTAGTATGCTTAGGCTTACCTCCATCGAAAGTCTCTGCCTGCTGCAGCTTGTCCTGTCCCCTTTTGCAACGCCGAGTAATGTATGAGTTTCTTTTCCCACATATAATACATTGTACAGGCAATACACCAGAGCTTCTGCTTGGTTGCCTCGATCTTTTCCGTCACTTCTTCGTTTCAAATCATATGGGGTCTCCTCTGGTACTGTCCGTTTTCTTGCAGCAATTATGCGCTTGCTATCATTAATGAACCGCATGTAACACGTATCGTGGAACCCCATCATACTATGCTGTTGAACACACGCTTGATCGTAGTAGGCCATCGAGTAACCCAATGTATTGGATTATTTCGGCGATGTCACTGTCTCTGCCGCTGAGATTAAGACAATCTTTGGCGCAGAAAGTAACTTTAGTCCATCGTTTATTCGTCAGTGCCTTGACTGCTTCAAATTTTACAGAATCAATGTGCATTAAGCACTGTAGATTTTCGTGTGTCGGAACCACTGATCTGTACAGATCAGTGGTCGGAACAGACTAGCGCCCGTGGGAGCCGCCATGTTTGTTGTTTTCTACAAAGATTGCACTCAGAACTCATGGCTCATTGGACAATTCATATCACATGATACAGATATCTCACTGGCGCACAACTTTTGAACGTAATACGGCAGGTTTCTTAACATACGCAATAAAAAATATAGTTCGATCTTTCGAGCGACATTGTAAAAAAAACTGCAGGAAAGCACATGGAGAACTTTTGGATCATTAATCTTCATTAATTTATGTATTCAATGCTGTAGAGAAATTTTAGTCCCGCAGTTGCTGGAACGAAACAAGCGAATTTCGACCTTCAGCTGATGGCCTAATTTGCTTTTTTTGTAAACAACAGATGTTTGAAAATGTTGATGATTTGCTACCAGAGTGTATCCATTGATTCTCTGTTTGTGTGACAATCGTACACATAGCTTGTATAATAAATTCACATCTTGGTTCCTATCAGCAGTGTTCGCTGATCATCATTAATTATACAACAAGCACTGAGCATGTTAATAATCCCGGCTACATATAATGTATATAAATGTCCAGACAAGCTGTGCCAAAACCTTGATGACCCTGAACTAATCACCTCACTGTTTCCAGGAGTACCAAAGCTCTCAATCACTTTGAGAACTGGTAATATAATGTATAAGGAAATTAAATCCCAATGGTGTATATGATCTAAATTAACAGCATGTTTTATCTAACAAATCTGCATCCATTTGTTACACCACAAAGTTGTAATTAATGAACTTCTCCTATGTATTGATATTTCTTATGTACATCATTCATTTGTTGAAATAACAGTCATTGTTCTAAAATATTCCCAGTTAACTGGAGCTGTGAAATGTATTTGTCAATACATATACGACCATAGGAACATATTTCCCATACATGATGCTATGTCTGGTGTCGACAGAGTTCACTTTACATCTGATTAGCACATCTTAACAGATGTATGTAGATGTACAGTAGGTGCATATGACAAGATCAAACTTAATAATCATATAATTGACTTCTACCTATGGTCAGAGGATGTTAAACTATCCTCTGCATTCATAGCTTTGAATTCAGAAGTATTATATTGAATAAATAGTTATTGAATTGCATAGATATAACTTCATATCTTCTAATCTGGTTTGATCTTGTCATATAATAGTTTGAACCAGAAACTATGGCTGAATGTGGATTGCTTACTTACATAGTCTAATGATGCGTGTAATTCAAGTAGAACGTACATTATTGATTCCATACTCCACAGACACTGAGCCTCCAGTGATATCCAACTGTCCTATTAGCAGGTCAGTCAGTATAACACCTGGGACATCGTCTACAAGTGCTTCTTGGGCACCACCCACAGCATCTGATAATTCTGGAGATGTAACTCTTGTGCCATCTCATCAACCTGGATATACTTTCTCTCTAGGGCCAACTACAGTCACTTACACTGCCACGGATGGTGCAGGAAATACAGAGCAGTGTCAGTTTGTTATCACTGTCATGATTGGTGAGTACTACAAGACAAATAAACTTGAAGAGCAATAGTAAAAAACTACTTTGAACGTGCACATTGAATGGGATGAATGGTTTGCACTCTACAAGATTCATAAAGAAAGAGAAACCTGAACTATAAATCTAGATAGCATTAGATGGAAAGACATATTTCTGCATCATCCTGCAATTTTTCTTTCCAGACTGAAGATAACTTTTCATTCCTTTGTCTGTATATTTAAAGTTGTGTATCGTCACTATGTTATCAATATATGTTATCTTCTTCTCGTTCTATATAAATGGTTCTAGTTATGAAAAGGCTTGCTCAGGTTGGTCAATCTTAATTATGTCCAGTATATACATGGATTATGAATTTTGGCCTAAAGGCTTATATTGATGTTATAGGTGGCTATAGTAGAACCCCCATGTATATCACAAATGTACTGTATTTAAAGTAGAGTTAAAGTCTGATGTGTCATTGTTGAGTACCATTTATTAGAACATGTACACCATGCAATTGTCTTCACAAAACTAACTTCTAACCTCTTCAGACGTAGAACAAAGGAATTTAAAACATTGTACAGTGGTCAGCCATATTAGACTGAAATCTGTTCAAGTTGTAATTTGACATCATATAGCCTTTAAAAGTCAAATGCCAACTTCAACACACAAAGCTACTGACTTCATTGGTATTGCACAAATGCAGTATATTTTATTACACAGCTGCAAAGTAGTATGCTTCCTCCTTAGTTTGTATTGGAATTAGATCATGATAAGTTAGAGTGTATGAGCTCTCTCCACAAAGTATGAATGTCTGTGAAAATTGTGCAAAACTTATGTAATTTCTTATAATTTAATGCCATCGTTTTACAAATTAAGACAAGACATGCCAATCAAGAGGCAGAATGGTTCATAATGAGCTGAATCTAGTTCTATGCTCTCACCACTACATCAGTTATAATACTATCTAACATTAACACTTCAAAAATGGTACAGTATATAGGCTTAACGTTAACACTTTGAGATCATGTTTAACTTCCCAGCTTCCCTACTCCTTCTTCTGTAAGGTTCTGTGAGTCAAAGAAGTAGATTCCACACTAGAGATGGTTTAGGTTGTACAGCCAATTGGGACAATTTCCTAATTCTATTACCTCTCTAAATTGTCCTCCCATGCCATGCTCCTAAGCACTCATTTTGACAGTATGAACAGTTCTTAATCTTTATCTGATAAAAACATGATATTCATACTGCTTATACTGACAATACCAGTGCTTTGGAAAGTGGGACATGAAAGTACAGCATAGAAAACTTTTCCAACTGGGTGGTTGTCATAAGGACGCTGTAGTGGGCTTGGCGCTTTCAAATATGGCGAAATAAATTGTTGGTGATCCTGCTTGGAACAATAAGTATTTTGCCAAATACAGAAAGAATCATGTTTATAGAAAGGGATGATTACTGTTAGCCCAGACAGATCTTTAAATCTGGTTTTATCCTCCATTAACATTGAAACAAACTGCTGAAAACATGACATGTTATGATTATCTACAGGTGCATTTCATTTAGACATGTCTGCTTCACTGCTATGTGCACTCTTGTTTGAATTTATTTACTGGTTGTGTTGAAATTAGTGTCTATGAAATGTTGTGGATTGAAATGTAATACAATTAAGCTTAGTACAACATTCCTAATGTACTCTGCCATACCGTGATTGCGCATAAGAACTTGATGATGTGACTTGCATACAATTTTGTGCAGAATGCATCCAGTCAAGCATGTTCCATAGAATGTCATGCATGCAATTAGAATGGTCAAATTGGTTTCAAAATGTTCGTAATTTGCTCGTCCCAGGCATGTGTAAATGGCTTTGATATTTATTCATGGGAATTGTTACATAATATGTCAAAATAATGTGAAAGCTATACATTGCAGAGAACAATTTAACCGGTACTGCATCCCAATATCTGCTATTCAAATGGTCAAGTTGCTATACAAGTGTAAAGATGTATAGCTGTTTTTGCATACAAGTAGTGTTTTTATGAGAGAAAATATCTTCAAAACTGCTACAAAAGTTGAACACTGATTTACCTCCCTCAATTACCTCCCTGATTTACCTCCCTGATTTACCTTCATCATTTACCTCCCTCATTTACCTCCCTCATTTACCTCCTTCATTTACCCCCCCCTCATTTACCTCCATCATTTACCCCCCTCATTTGCCCCCCTCATTTACCTCCCTCATTTACCTCCCTCATTTACCT